>BQNB010058649.1:0-37669 GCA_026074375.1 Tanacetum coccineum
CATTAACTAATTAAAGACCGAAGCTCCATCATAGAGTGACCGAACTTCCTTGTTCGACTCAATAAATTGAGGCTAACAGCTTCTCTTTAACGAATACACTTTATCATAAGTGGAGAAGAGACTCTTGTCGAGATCATAGGACTTGATCAATCCATCATAGCATTCTCTATGTTCAGTAGCTGTCAGATATGATTGACTTTCATCCATTTTGTCAATAAGAATCTTCTTTAATTCAAATTCTGTAAGCGAAGCAGAATCCTCATACGTAGATTGTGGTTGAGAAGACTCCTTGGCTAGAACCGCATGTTCAAGTGACTTAGTAACCATGCTTTTGATCACCGGAGGAGCAAAGTTAGACACTTCCTTTGGCAGAATCTGAGGAAGTTGAATCTTGACTTGCTCTATGATCCTAGCAGTGATTGATGCTGAAAGGTAGCTCATGAATTCGTCTCTGGCGGCTCCTAGTCTTGAGTCTAGATGTTCATCTACTAGAGCAGTTACTTGAGTGTTGAGAAGATCATCCTTTTTTAGTTCAACAACGTCTTTCTCTAATGCTGAGACTCTGTTGTTGAATTGGAAGACGGATGCAAAATTTGGAAGTGTAGATAGAGGATTTGTTGCTTCAGTTGTTGATGGTGGTGTTGGTGTTGATTGTGGTGGTAGAGGAGTGAAGGATGGTAATGATTGTGGGATGACAGTAGTGTATACAGGTGAAGATTCAGTGATAACCAAAACATGTACTGTAAGGAGTGTAGGTGTTTGATTGCCTGGTACTTCATGATGGACATGAACATCTATTCGAGAAACAATTTCTGCATCTGTGTGGGGAAAATCTAATTTTTTTTAAGAATTTAGATGCCAAGTTGGATGAATGGGAAGAGCTAGTAACTGGAACTTCAATCTTCTTTGCGACAGTAGAAATTGTCACATGAGCATCTTCTATGACTTGATTAAGTGTGGTTTCCAGATTTTCTTTCCCTTGCTGGACGTTAATCATTTTAGCATCGGTACCCTCCTTTTGAATAAACCCTTCATCAATATTAACTGGTTCATTCAGCCTTACATCCACATAATCGTCAAACTGATTGGTAGTATAATCCATTCCTTTATCCTCATCACCTTCAGCTTTATTTCAACCTTTGATTCTTCATTGGTTTCATCTTCTTCATCAGTAGAAGCATAGTTGGACGGGGTTTTAACAGATTCGTCCTCCTTTTCTTCTTAATCATCTTCATCCTCTTCTTCATTCTCCTCTTGATCAGATTCGGAACCCATTTTATTCTCATCAGTTTCATGCTTGGAATCTGACCCTTTTTCTTTGTCAGATTGGGTATTGTCATCACCACTATCACTCTCTTGATCACTGCCTTCACTTCTTGAGTCATGATCATTATTGCTATCATCTTCATCCCTTCCCCAAGATTCAGCTTCACTCTTAGTTGATTCTTCTTCAATCACATTAGGAATCCCTAGTTTAGCACCAGTTCCTTCATTTGTGACAGAAGGTTTGATCTTTGCAGCACTTGTAACTATACCAGAACCACTTGAATGAGTCTTGTGAAAGTCCCTCAAACTCTTCTTGCAAACTTCTTCATACTGAGCTTCTTCAGTTAATGCCACTTCAGAGAGAAAATCAATTCCTTTGCGTTTCTCAACAGTCATCTTTTCCTTCTTCTTAGACAATGACATCACAGGAGTATCTCTAATGACAACACCTGTTGTTGGCGCATTCGTAGACTTCTTGGCAGGTCTCTTAACTCTCTTTGACTTCCTTGTGGGTTCTTCAGGTAAAATTAGGACAGTAGTGAGTTTAGGAGAAGCAGGTTTCTTGAACTTCCATGCCTTCTTTGGAGGTGTAACTCCTCTAGCATAGCCAAGGTAAGTCTTGTAAGCTTTGGTTTCTCGCAACTCAGGACTTTTCATAGATTCAGGAATTCGAGCCTCATAAAATTTGAGATTCTTCATTTGCGAAGACGAATCTCAAAGTGTTTATCAGATAGTCATACCTGGAGGTATGCATGCCTATCTTGTTTCTCTTGGAGATTGTCTTGTCTTTGGTAAGGAAGTAGTGAATGATAACTTTGCTGAATCGAGGGTAGTACATCTTCTCTTGCTTTTTGTGACCTCTGTTGTCAATCTGGTAAGTGAAATCTTCCTAAATTAGTTCAACATAGTCCACATTCTTCTTATAGTACATGCCCCAAAGGATTTGAGCTCTAGAAAGACGAAGCTTGTCAAGACCGGTTGTCTTTCCAGATAGACTTCTGTTGATGATAGTAGCAAAAGTTCTCCAAGGTTGATGCATCTGATCAACAACAACATCGGTGATTGACTTGATTTCCCTAGAATGACGCAGTTATTTGAAGAAAGACACAATAACTTCATCAGTAGGAAGTTCATCAAAGTTTTGACCATGAACTCTAGGGCAGATCTGAAAGATGTCTCTGAAGATTTCCAAATTGAGGTCGAATTTCTTCTTTTTGTCCATTCTGAACCTGTAGGAAGTATCATACTTGTGGATAGAATCCCATAATTGGTGCATGTAAACTTTTGGAACATCTGCAGTGGTGAGAAATGCTGAATAGCACAGAGTGAGAGCAAGAGCATCCATGACAACTTGAAATGTAGGTTCTCTCTGTTTCTTTCTGAGATTGAGTCTTCTGTTGCATTTTCCAATCTCAAGCCTTTTCTCCCTGGGGACAAGTTCAAGATCAAGTTTGGTTTGTTGAGCAGTAATGGAAGACATGATTTTGCTAAGATTTGTCACATACAGTTCATATATAAACAAATAATATTTCACTGAAGGACAATCTAGATCATGAAAAGTAATTATAGATGCAATATTGATTTTCACTAGAAATTTGGCATATACATACTAGGCAAAGAATTGACACACATGACAATTAACATGAAACCGGGAGATACACATAATCATATAACACACTAACTATAGGCAATCTATAGAGAGCAAGGCAATCACAAGAGATTTCTAAGGAAAACTATACCTAAATCAATCACTAAGTGACAAGGGTTATGTATAATTCGCCTACCAAAACATGTATAGTTCGCCTAAAATAGGACGTATAATTCGCCTAAGATTATGCGTATAGTTCGCCTAACATTAGGTGTATAATTCGCCTAAGATTACGCGTATAGTTCGCCTAACATCAGGTGTATAATTCGCCTAAGCTAGCGAGTATAGTTCGCCTAACTCATGGCGTATAATTCGCCTAAGCTAGAGTGTATAGTTCGCCTAACTTATGTCGTATAACTCGCCTAACTATACAAGTGTATAGTTCGCTAGGCAAAAATTACACTAACATTTTTACACCTTTTCAAGCATCAATAACAACTCAAACAAGATCATTTATCATATAAGAAACACAAGGAACCATTAATAACATGAATTAACCATAAAAATCAAGTCTTTTGACTAGTTCGACACGATAGTACATGAACAACCCAAAGAGCCAAACTTTTTGTAGTTAAACATGCTTAAACTCAAGCAAACACTCACAAACACTTATTTTATCATTCTTAAACACAAACCCATGAACTTTTACAAGTTCTTGACCATTTCCTATTTGTTCGAAATCAAGAATCGCCCAAAACGCATACATATGTTAACCCTATTCAAAACTGTTATAGGTACATGTTCTAGACCCCTATAGGACCAAATGTAGGTCCTTGTGTTGGATCTATATAGCCTTTGTAAGACAATATTTAACTTGAATAAATCCAAATCAACTATGTGAGAGACACTAACTATGAATATCAAGTGTTAATGTAAAATCTTAACACAAGTATTAAAAAGAACACAATATAATACTAACTTTGCTATTGATTTCTATTCAGCTTCAATGCTTCTATTCGTTATATTGAAACTCTATGTCGTAGGGTTCTTTTTATACACCAAGGAAACCCTAAAAGGCTATACAAAACGTGTGAAAGGATAATGCATATCCTTTCCTAAGATTTCTAATAAAATATCTCTAAGATATCTCTAAGTATAACTATATTCACTATTCGGTGGCATAAACAGACTTAACTAAAAACAAACCAGTATTAACTATTAGTACTGCCAATTACCAGTACTAACTATGTATTACTGCCAGGACTTAATTATTAGTACTGCCAGAACTAACTAATACTACCAGACTTAACTGTTATACTACCAGTATTAAGTCTTTCTACAATATAGTTCTCCAACAATCCTCCCTATCTTGATCTTCTCTTGTGAACTTCAAGTTCTTCAAGTGTTCTTTAATTTGAGCTTCCTGAGGATGTTGTAAACAAAACTCTTCGAATTATTCTTGAGCTGCAATTCTTCAAATCATCTCCTTTTGATCTTTGCAGCAACTATTCTTCAAAACTTTTTTAGGCTACATTCTTATCAGCAACACTAACACAAACTACATGACTATATGTTACATCCAATATCATATAGTTTCAGACTATTCTCATCACTTCCAGGTGTGTTAACTCCTGTAAGAGGTAAATCATTGAAACTTTAAATGCATTTGATGCCTCTTTACCAGTTAGCCATTAACTCTGGAGTAGCCAGTCCTTTGGCCACAAGAAAGGTGCATGTCCATGGTCGAATAAAAAACCATTTCAACTCTCAGTACGTGAAACATTGATGAGTTGAATACCATATGGTTTTTGGCAAACCATTATAGCCATGAACAGATTTGATATGCCTTTACCTATAGCCGTTTGCTCAGGGCTAGTCAATCCTTTAGCACCTAGAAAAGGTAAATTCCATGGTAGATTAATTACCATATCAACTCTTTGTACATGAAACTTGGTGAGTTGATATACCATCCACTTTTTGGTAAAATGTCAACCATCTAATATCGATTTGCAATTTGTCTTTACCAATGCCATTAAACTCATGGATAGTTTATGTTTTTCCACAGCTTTTACCACAATCCATAAACTTGTGGGCTAGCCAACTCTTTACAAACACAAATATGGTGAGTTGATAACCATATAATTTTTAGCAAATTGTCAGCCATAAACAGATTTGAGAAGTCTTTACCAAGAGCCGTTTGCTCCTGGACTAGCCAGTCCTTATGTCTGTTAGACATGGTGGACTGATAACCATTTGTTGTGTTAGTGCATAGCACCTCCAATGTTGTTGTTCTCCTCATCTCCATTCTAAATTTCTAACTCATCAATCTCCATTATTTTCTAATACCAGCTTGCTTCTCCATCATTTTCAAAAGTTTATAACAATCCTCATCTGGTTTTCCTCCTTGAAGTTTCTTGTCCAACATAGCTTTGCATACTTCAGCAGACAAAGGATAAATATTTACAAGCATACATACATCATTCCTAAGATATACTAAGGTGTTTGCAAGACTTGGTTAATCATTTACAAGTGTTGAAGCAAGAAATCAAGATTAGGGTTTCATATTGAATTAGGGTTTTCATAGCTTGCTAGCTTGGGTTTAAAGTCTAAACAAGGGTTTAGCACATATTTCTCATCATCATCATTCATCACTAAGGTTACCTAAAACCTTTATCTTTTCATTTTCATGATTTTATATGTATATGATGTTCTATATAGAAAAATCACCATTTAGGACTTTTGAACATGTAAAAGGGATTTTTACTTGTGATTATGCTTTTGTACACTTTTTCATATGATATTAGGTTGGTAATATCATGATATAATGGGGTTATAAGTGTTGTAACATGTTGGTTAAGTGTAAAAATGATTATGTACAAATTAGGGTTTATAAAGTTTACTTAATATGTTACAAGTAAAAGTAATGCAAATGACATGTTAATCTTGTTTATGGACTTTTAGTCATGTTATATGAACACTAAAATAAGGTTATATTGGAAGTATAACACTTGTACACTCATGGTTATTGATTAAGCTTTAAAAAGTGTTAATGAAAGATTAGGGTTTTTAATGATTTACATGAAAAGCTACAAGTAAATGTGTATAATCAACTTGATAAACTTGTTAATCTTGGTAATTTGGACATATGAGGACAATGATGGACTAATGGACTTTATTATATGTAAGACATATAATATATATATAGTATAAAAGACTTATGGTAAAATACAAAGTTGAAAGTTATAGAAACAAAGTTTACATATGGAATCAAGAAAGACATCCTAACTTTCTGTTTTAATTCGACATACAACCTGTCCATTTTATATTTTTATAACATGTACACTCTCATGACGGATTCCAAAAGCTAAGAAACTTGAAAAAGGATAAATAACAAATAAGTACTGGTATAAAAACAAAGGTATACGATAAATAAACTATTTATAAAAAGATCTTTTTATTAAAACCACTTTATTTAATATTATTATAAAACAAAAGTTTAATATTTTTAAAGGATTACACTTATTTTTGGATTCCAAATTGATAGAACGAAAATTGTCAATTATAACGAGAGTTTATGAATTTTCGCGACTGTTTACTGACAAATAATACTTTTTATAAAATTATTTTATAAAAGTTCTGTTCATGATAGAAACATTTCTTTTTTGTCAAACTCATATAAAAATAAATAGATCTTTCAATTAGAGAACGTTGCTCGAAAGAATCGCTAAAATCGGAAGCTATATGAATAAAATACGACGTTTTGGGTTTTACCGTTAAATTAAACTATTAAAAATAACTTTATACTGGTACCGTGAACAGTAACAAGACCTGTTCATCTAGGGGATGAAATTATGAGTAATGTAACACAAATTATGATAAACTCGTTCTAATACGAAAAGCGTGGCATAAGAACGTCCAAAATCGAATTAAAACGCTGATGAGTTCGCCAGTTTTACTACAACGACAAATTATAATCGTTTTAAACTTATTAAACACAATTTTCCAAACAATTAGATGATGATTAAGCTATATAGAAATTATGCTGGTAGTAATTACCCAATGTGATTAGTACTTATACGACCTTAATTTAAATAGGTTGCATCTGACGATTTACGTGACGCATTATCTGTGATATACTTGTTATTCGCTCACTCAAGGTGAGTTCATAGCCCCACGTTTTACATGCTTTTGTTTTATAAGTTTTTGGGGTGAGAAATCACAATCCAACCCTCTACACATTCATCCATCCTTACATCTCCCACCTGAACATGCCATTGTTTTATAACTGGACACAAGTGGTTAAGTTTCATATTATGATTACGTGTTGCCTAAGTAGCGATAACCCTAGTTGAGCCCATTATCATGAACTGTCAGTTACTGGATTGTGAGCGCGAATGTTATGAATAGATCTATTAGGATTGACATCCCCATTCGGGAGATTAGCTATCACTGGGCAAACGAACGTATTACATTCGAAAGTAGGGATGTTGACGGGTTAGAACATCATCAGGCCAATGTGGCATTTATATGGTATTCATTTATGTCGAGCCTTCTGACTTTTGTCATGAGCTTTTTAGGGTATCGTAATTAAAATTATATGATGTCGGCAATCTGTTGCATTATCATACACTTGGAAATCCTGTGGTCCTTACAATATACGATTTGTTAAACCTATGAATTCACCAACATTATTGTTGATGTTTTAAAGCATGTTTTTCAGGGGATTAATAAGGCACGAGGTGCAAGGGATACATTGGTGTTTGATTTGGATATCATGCATTAAAGAGTCTTGTCTCATTATATTTTGTATAACTGTTATGGGCTAGAAAATCTTTGTATTTTGAATAATGTGGCAAGTGAAGCTTTGGATTATGTAACAGAATACTTTGTTAATTCAATGTATCACGTTTTTAAAGGACTTTTGGTCGTCTATATACATCTTGTGTTATTGTTCTATGAAAGTAACTCGCCTCGGACCCTTATTCTCGCTATGTCCCTATTTGGGGGTGTTACACAGAAATTATCTAATTTTGTTTCATTATCCGGCTTAAATATCCCCGAATTTGTATAACGGTTATATTTAGAGAAAATCAAAGTTGTGAGGACCAAACAGTCCTATCGACTAGTTACCAGTATGTAATATTGCTCCTACCAGACTTAGTTTGAGTCAACCAGTATTACATTTGATTGTCAGAACTAACAATAAGCTTACCAGATTAACATTGGGCCCTACCAGACTAATCTGTTTAACCAGTTATAACAATTTTTTGTCAGAAATAACAATTAAGGGATTTACAAGATTAACTAGTAAAAAAAACCCCCCCCGCTCCAGATATTAAAATTTGACACTCATACGAATACTTTTGCTAAACTGCCATTCAAATTTAATCCATGCTCCAATTGCAATCCAAGGATAACCTAAAAATGTTAAGCACACCACAAAATATACTACAAAATGAACTTGAAAACCACCTTTAGTACTATAGGTCTATGACTACATAGAATTAAGATAATCTAATTAAATGATTAAGTTCTACTATCTAGTATGACTAAATTTACAAACTATAGTTTAATCATCCCTTAAATGTAGCTATGGATTTATCATACCAATATTGACCACTAAGAAATGAAACCTTGGTCCCATCAAAAGCTTTGGTCAAAATAGGTCAGCATAATTGAAGTCTGTCGTGAATTTTCTCACCCAATGAGCTTTCTTTTCATTAAGAAATTGTATAAAGTGGTGTCTGATCCTTGTGCTTTGTTTTGGAGTGATACACCAGATTCTTTCACAATGAATATTGGTAATTTCATTTGCAATGTGACTTTTGTTATTCATAAATTGAAACATGTCTCCAACATTTGATTCTGATAAATCACTTATCCACAAGCAGCTTGCAGTAGCTACATATTCAGCTTCTGTTGTAGAGGTAGCCACTATGGTTTGTTTCTTGCATTGCCAAGAAATTAATCTGCTTCCAAGAAATTGACAACCACCAGTTGTAGATTTCCTGTCAAGATTGGCCCCAGCATAGTCACTGTCTGAGAAAGCTTCCAAGTCAAAAGATGATTCTCTAGGATACCATAAGCCCAAATTGGGTTTGCCCTTAAGGTACTTAAAGATTCTCTTCACAGCATTTAGGTGTGAAGTCTTGGGAGTGACCTGAAAAAGAGAACAAGCACATACTGAGAGAACCTATCATGGATCTGTATAAGTGTACATCCACATCAGCAGCTTCCTCATCTTTTATCAATGCCATCTTGGTCTCTATAGGTGTTATTGTAGTTTTCACACTAGCAAGGTTTTATCTCCTTTTTCGCCATGTCTCGCATCCCTTCATCACTTGTCTTGAGAAATGAACATTTGCATTGTCTTTTGTTTTTTGAATTGCAATCAAGGAAAAAAAGATGAGTTCACCCATAGAACTCTTTGAAATCTGCCTTTCATCAAGGCCTCAAATTCGTCACACCAAGACTTTCTAGTTGGCCAAAGTTGTATCATCACTATCAGTACACTTGAAACCAGATTGAGTATCCTTCTTTCTTTCTTACATAAATAAAGTCTTGTTAATGGTGCCCCTTCTGTACCATGCTCCTCTTGAAATGTTGAGTAGAGTAGATACAAGTCTAGGGGCTTGAGGAAGTCCTTATAAAGCTTTGACAAAACCTTTATAAACCTTCTTAGGATGGTCAGGATCAACAAAACCAGGAGGTTGAGAAAACATACCGCTCTTCATCTTTATTGACATATAAAAATTGCAACTTTTTGACATCCATTTGGTATACTATGAACCATAAATGAGGCAAAGGATAAAATAACCTGATAGCCTTCTATTTTTGACAGGTGCAAAAACCTCTCTACTCAATACCCTCTCCTGTCTGAACCTTGGCCCTAATCTTGCCTTATTTCTCAAAAACTACTCCTACTTTATCCCGTTTGTTTCTATATACCCATTTTGTTCATTCACCTTTGCTTCTATGAGGTAGATCTATAGGAAATCCATACCTGTTGCAACCTAACTGTAACAACTCCTCTTGCATAGCTTCAACCCAACTGTCATCTTTAAGAGCTTCAGAAATCTTTTTAGGTTCCTCCTGAGATAAGAAGCAGGCAAACAAGCAATGCTGTTGATCTTTGTGATTGTTCCTTTGCTGCTTTTGAACATAACTTACAAGTGCATGTGCTCCTGAAGTTTGCTTCACTCTGCTTCTAGTTTGCACAGATGACTTAGGATCGCCAAGTATTTGGCTTTGTGGGTGAATGTTGTGAATCCTAAGAGTAGGAATGGGACTAACAGCTACTTCTGTTGGTAAGTTGTTGAAATCATGGACCATACCCTCTTCATCATAAGAAGCTTCATCAAAAATCCCTTTCTGAGGCTTGTTAAAGATTGTGAGCTCTGGCATATCTGAATCATCTTGATCAGCAGGTTGAGTATTAGCTGGTTCACTACCAGAATTAACTGAGTTAGTACTGGTAGCTTTGTTAGTAGGTCTGACTACCAGTATTAACTGAAGGAGTACTGGTAGAGTTGTTTTCAGGTACTGTCCCTAAATGCTTTAGGGCAATTTCTTCCAACTCTCTTCTAAAAGCTAGAATCTTAGGATTATCTTCTGAAGTGTCAGTAGAGGAAGCCTTCTTCTCTTGTTGAGGTTCTGTCAAGATCTCCTCTTTCTTTGAATTTGTGGAAGATGTCCTTGATTCAACTTTTTCTTCAGTATTCTTTACAGCTGAAGGCACAACAATAAGCTCTGCATCCTCATCTTTTTCCTCAGAAGCATTAGCATTTGGAGTTTGTGAAGTACCTGCACTGTTAGTTACTTCTGAAGTACCTGCATGTGGGTTAGCTTGATTCTCCAAAGATACAGGAATATAATTCATAGAATCAGTAAGATAGTCAATATCAAACATCCATCTATACCCTACTCCTTTGACATTAGGTTTATCTTCAAGAAAATTAACATGCAGATTTACTTCTACTCTTTTGGTTACTAAATTATAAACCCTATAGGCTTTGCTATTTAGTGAGTAACCAACTAAGAAACCCTCATCAGATTTTCCATCAAACTTGCCAAGCACACTAAGAGTATCTAAAATTGTAACATGACACCCAAAAGGTCTTATGTAGCTAATAATTGGCTTTTGTCCAAACAAAAGCTCATAAGAAGTTTTGTTTTGAGGTTTAGTCACTCTAACCCTATTTAAAACATAACAAGCAGTAGAGACTGCTTCTGCCCAAAAGGTAGTTGGTAAGAGTGAGTCTGCTAGCATTGTCCTAGAAGCCTTAATTAGGGTCCTGTTCTTTCTTTCAGCAACTCCATTTTGTTGTGGAGTTCTGGCATTGCTAAACTCTTGTTTTATTCCTTTGTTCCTACAAAATTCAAGCATATCTCTATTCTTAAATTATGTGCCATTATCTGATCTAATAATCTTAACCCTATGATTAAGCTGGTTGTCAATCTGCCTAATGAAGTTTTGAAGGATGCCACTAGTTTCATCCTTGGTAGCCAAAAAGAATACCCAACTAAATCTGGTGCAATCATCAGTGATTACAAGGCAATAACTTGCATGATTGATACTTTTTACAGAAGTATGCCCAAAAAGATCCATATGCAAGGTGTGTAATGGCTCAGTGATTATCCTTTCTAATTTAGCCTTACAAGAGGCTCTGTGTTGCTTTCCTTTATGACAAGCAACACAAGTATGGTCATTTCTAAAAACCTTGGAAGGTAGACCTCATACAAGGTTTCCCTTCACAAGTTTGTTTAGGTTTTTAAAATTTATATGACCTAACCTCTTGTGCCATAATTTAGATTCATCAGATGTGACTTTTGCAATCAAACAGGCAAAACCTTTTGCAGGGGAAGGTGTCTTCATATCAAAACTGTACATATTGTGTTGTCTAGGGACCTTTAGAAGTACCAGATTTTCATTAGGCATTTTAAAGTCAGGAGACACAACAAGACATTCAGTTTCAGTAAAAAGAACCTTATGCTGCTTATCACATATTTGTGATATTGAGAAAAGGTTAAAATGCTCTAGTTCTTTCACAAAAGACACACTATCAAATTCTAAATTACCAACTTTTATTCTACCTTTACCAGTTATATAGCCTTTGCTACCTCCAAAGGTAACAGATCCCCCTTTGAATTCTTCAAAATCTTCCAGGTCATCCTTGTTACCAGTCATGTGCCTTGAGCATCCACTATCAAAAATGCCTCTGTCCTCCATGTTCTTGAGTGGATGATCCTGCACATGAAAAAGAGAAATTAGTTTCTCTTAGGGACCCAGGCCTTTACAGGCTTAGGTCTGCCTTGTGGACCTTTTGTAATCATAGTTCTAATAAAAGTTGGTCCACCATTACAATTGGAGTTTGGTTTAATAGTTCTCCAATTATAACATGCTGAGGTCTTAACAGCAGATCCCTAATTTTTCTTTACAGCATGAGAATGAGACATTTATGCTTTATTTCTTGCAAAGGGTCTTCTTACAGGTGAATGTGATTTAGAAAAGTTACATCTTTGATTAAACTTATTCACCTGTGGTCTGTCAGAACTAAGATTGAGTGAGGTACTGGTAGGTACTGGCTGTTTAAGTCGAACAGAATTAACATTAAAATTACCAGTATTAACATGTGACCTTACAGAATTAACATTTTGCCTAACAGACCATATTAATGGGACCTAACAGAATTACTTTGATCCGGCCAATAATGTTGGTCTACCAGCCATTAAGTTTTACTGATCTAGTAACAATTTATTGAGCATGAATTAAGTCCCTGTTTGCATTGGTCCAACTGGTTTTGCCACCCCATTAACAGATAAATTACAAGACCGTTGTTTTCTTAACCTCATCCTCTCTTGCCATTTTCTTTTTCATCATAGTCATAATCTTAATCAAATGACTTAGACCTACCGCAAACAAAACCTTTCTTCTGTGAAAATACCTTCCCCTAGGTCTCTTCCATATAGCAGTCCAATTCTTCCTATTAACTTTAAGTTGTTTGCGTGGATCTTTGATTGGTTTCTAGAGTTTTTTATGTGTGGAAAACACCACAGGTTCAACTTCTTTTTGATTTTGGTTCAGACACATCTTTTTTCATTTGAGATGTTATGAGGGTGTAGACACATACACTTCTGGATTACACTTGAATCTCAGATTCAGATCAACAGAATTTTTCAGAGAAAGTTCTAATAGATTCCTGCACTTCATTAATATTGACAAGTAAGAATATTCACTGGAGCTATCATCTGATACAGTGGTTCAGGCTCTTGAGGTCCCTTTTACCATAACCATATAAAGAACTCATCAATTTCTCTTGTGGTAATATGAAGTATAATCCCCACTTAAGGGATTGGAACACCTTAAAATCATTAGTCCTATTAAAATATACTGTACAAAGGTTTTTCCAACTGAATCCTCTTTTGAACAATTAAACACAGAAAAATTTCATTTCTCCTCTAACTTAGAACCTCATAGTTTTGATTGTATTTCAAACCCAAGCCAATTACTATTTGAACTCATGCCATAATTAATTAATCTCCAAAGATTCTTGGAAGAATCTTTCCATGAATCTAATGTTTTCTACAATTGTTCCTTTTCTTTTACAGCTTTCATTCCTATTCTCCTATATCTTTTAAGCTTTTCATCTTTTTCATATATTTCATTTGCCTAAAATGTAAGCTTTTCTTTTGAGAAAGTTGCTTGTTTTGAAAATAACAGATTGAGCTTCAGTTTCTAACACTTGACTATATGCAAGTATTTGTGCTTCTTGATCACCCAACTGACTCATTTGTTCATCACACAGTAGTTTAAGAGTATTGTATGAGTCAATGCAAGTTTTAGAACACAAAGATACCTCATTACTTGAGCTGATAGCCATAAGTGCATGATTTGTCTCTTCAACTTTAGTATGTTCTCCCCAATTGACAATCCCATCATCCATTGTCAGTAAGCCCATCTGATTCTTCTCTTGCTTTCCAGCTTCTTGATGTTGATAAAATGAGTCTCTCTTCTTCTTTCCATCATGTGTCCCCTTTGCTATTAACATACCCACAAAGTGACCAAGTGTTGTGACAATTAAGCATTCAAGCTTCTTTTTTGTCAAAGGCCCACTGTGTGTTTTTCCTTCCACACAACTCTCCCTTCCTTTTTTCTTAATAGAACTTCTGCATCAAATAGCAATCATTGCTATCTGCCAGTTTATATGTCCATCTCTTCAATGTCCAAATCATCAATTTGTTCCAGATCTTCATGAAGCAAGTCCCAGTCCTCTGATTGTTTGGCAAAGAGGGAATAAATAACTTCATCAGCAAAACCAGCAAGAACTTCTTTTTCAGGAATATTGGTTGAAAAGTAGAAAGAGTGCAAGTACTGTAGGCACCATAAACCAGACTTATAAAAAAAAACCTTATTAGTGTCTGCTTTGCTTTGTGAAACAAAAGCAACATTTTGAGCACTTGAAGATGTTTTTGAGGCACCTTGGATTCCTGCTCAAAAACCTAGGTTATTGTATAATCATCAATAGATAAAGTGTCAACCTCTGGTTTAGTTCTCATAGTCATTGCCAGATTGGACCATGCTGGGGGCAAAGATCTGAGAAACTTATGATTTGCATCCTCAGTTGATACTTCAACACCATGAGCTTCCAACTGAGAAAGAATTGTGTGAATCTGTCATAGCTCATTTTTAACTCCTCTTAACTGGATATTGTAAATGCTTCAAACTGTTGTTTGAAAACAGCCTTCTGTATTTTCTCTGAATTTGCATTACCACCAAACCTAGTTCTGATGGCTTCCCAGATCTCTTTTGCATCATCCATTCCATGAAATCTTCTCATATGCTCCTTGGGAATGGCCATCAGCAAGATATTCTTAGCCTTCCTTTCCTTTTCAACAGCTTGAATTCTGCAGCAGTTACTGGTGAAAGTATTTGAACAATACCTCCTTTCCAATGAAATTCCGCTTCTTGGAGTTTCATTCTAATTACCTTCCAAACAACATTGTCAATGTACTCAAGTAACGCTCCATCTCATAGCCCCATATATCAGATTCCTCCTTCCTACAAATTGGGAGATTCTATTTGAGATAGCCGTTGTTGAGGAATCTACCTGTGTTGTTGTTTAGGTCGCACCAGTGCTGGGAATCATCTTCATGTTTAATCTTCATCATCACTGAGATTGTTGTGGAGATACTCCATCATTAGCAGGTTGAGACATTTTGTAAAGAATTATAGGAGAGTGTTTGTTTGTGATCTTGTGATTCTTCTTATTCAGAGTCCCTCTATTGGCTCTGATACCACTTATAGGTCCTTGTGTTGGATCTATATAGCCTTGTTAAGACAATAGCTAACTTGAATAAATCAAAATCAACTATGTGAGAGACGCTGACTATGAATATCAAGTGTTAATGCGGAATCTTAACACAAGTAATGAAGAAGTAACACATAAATTCTAAACTTTGATAATTGATTTCTTATTAAGCTTCATGCTTTCCTATTAACATCATTAAAACTCTATGCCGTAGGATGCCCTTTTAAAACACCAAGGAAAACCCTAGCAGGCTTTACAAAACATGTGAAAGGATAATACATATCCTTTCCTAAGATATCTCCTAAAATATCTCTAAATAACTATTACTTCTATTCTTTACATATAACCGACTAAACTAAACCACCATACTAACTATAGTACTGCCACTCTACCAGTACTAACTATAATACTGCCAGACTTAACTTAGTACTGCCAGACTTAACTTAGTACTGCCAGACTTAACTTAGTACTGCCAGAACTAACTAATACTACCAGACTTAACTATTATACTACTAGTATTAAGTCTTTTACAATATTTTTCCTAACACATTAGTTCTTCATTCTCATTGTTGGATGAAGATTGTACCTCACTTATAAATGCAGAATCATAGCTTGGCCCAGCATCAGAAGTATTATCAGCTGGTTAAATTATGGCCATTAAGCATATGTTTGCACTGAGATCTTCTATTTCTTCCGTCCTTGAAGCATCAGCAAAGAGAAAATCATTCTGCTCATCGGTAAGAATCACTCCACTTCATCCTTTTTGCCACAACATTGTTTTCAATGAATATTCAAGTCCAAACTCTTGCGTTTACAATTCCTAGCCATAATGTCCTTTTTTCCACTACAGTTGTAGCATGAAAAGAAGTATTTCCTGAAGACGAGGTTCGAAGAGTCCTTTGAACATTTCCAGTCTCATTTGGAGCATTCGATCCCTCTACAATTTCCTCCTGAACATAAGCTCGTCTATTATTTCTTCCAACATTACCAGAGTTCCTGCTTTGAATATTCACCCTGTCTCCTTGAATGATTGCTTGGTTTCTGGTATTAGATGAAGTGCGAAGACGATTATTTGTTGGAGTAGAAAATTTTTGAGTAATGGCTCGAGCAAGTAACAACATTGCAGATGCTAGAGGATCTTCAGAATTGGTGTGAACATCATCCTGCTGGTATTCATCTTCATAATCAACCACAGACGTGGGATGTGTCACATAATAAGACGATGTGTTTCTGGAAGATGAACCCGTATGTGCTACGAGAGCCAAAGGATCATGAGATTTTTCTAACTTCTTTGCTCTTGAGACATTAACCAGTTTCTCGAATTGCTGAAGGTAATAAAAAAGATCATCAAACGTATCCATTGTCAAACGTTTAGCAAGACGAACTTGGGTAACATATTTCAACCATTCCGGTTGCAAGCTATTCGGAAACTTTGTGTTAACTGTAACAATTAGAAAATGCATGTCATTTTTTCCAAATCGTTCATTAACTGGGCAAAACGATTGTAGACTGAAACAAGTGCTTCCCCTGGTTCAGCAACAAACTGATCAAATTCGTTTGTAAAACGAGTTTCTCTATCAACTTTGTTTTGTATAGTTCCCCTCATAAGACGTTCTACTCTTTTCCACATGTCCTTAGCTGAAGTTCAAGCATCCACGGAATTATAAATGTCATTTGGAATAGAAAGAAGAATCAGATTCATGAGCTCTATTTCAGCATCATAATGCAATAACGCATCTCCTTGTAAATCCTCAGCTGTTTGCAATTTCGGAACTGTGGAGTTGTTAGGAATGAACATCTCAAATTGACAAGGACCTTCATCAAGTGCTTTGTTAAGCCACTTTCGGTTTTCCCTCTTTCGATTTATGTATCGTCTAAATCTACTTGCCCACGGTATATAACTACCCCTTTCAAGCATGGGAGGCCTAGTCTCAGAACCGACATCAGCAAGGGATTGTTGATATGTTTTGGATGTTGACATTTTTTATGATTCAAAGATTGGATCTTTGTAGACGAAAATGAGTGATATTTGTGAGAAGATTTCCAAACTCGGTAACACTTGTGAAACTTGGACTACACTGTTCTCGGATAACAAGTAGTCTGAAACTCGGTACACTTCTCGAACAGAACTAAACTCGAAGAGAAAAAATACTAACAAACTCGGTACTCTTACAACTTATTAAACTCGGAAACACTCTTACTTCAAACTCGATAGAACCGAGTTTTGTAAAATTCAAAGATTATGGATTATCAATAACCACCAACTCGATAAAACCGAAATTTATGATTACTGGATAATCCAAAACACTTAAAACATCAAATTCGATAAAACCGAATTTGATTTCCGAGTTTTTAGAAATTGACAAATTTGTTTTTCAAAATCCCAATTCACGATAAAACCGTGATCTTGATGTATTTTAACACTTAGTAATCTTATTTCCGAGTTTTAAAAGCACTAATTCCTTATTCACACTTTTTGATAGAACCGAAAAAGTGTGAAAGGATATAAACTCGATATTCAACCGAGTTAACAATAATCTCCTAATATACGATTTTCGATAGAACTGAAAATGCGTATATATTTATTACAATACTTTTCTATCGAGATTAGACTACAAGTGATACTAAAACTTCTAAAACATAAAAAAAAATGATCCGAGAGTAGAAAAATGACTTCCGAGAATGCTAAAAGGCTTCCGAGAACTGTAGAAACACTTTCGAGAATTGTATAAACCTATTAAAAATGAAAAAACGACACTCGATAATACTCGATTACGTCCAACTACTCGAAATTGCTGCCAAAACTCAACTCGAAAGCTCAAACACCTCAACCGAATTCACCGAATGTCATTTCGAGGTTCTTGAACGTGTAAAAATCTCACAAAATGAATCACTCTACTTCTCTAACGGCGTATGATACCACTTGATATGTCTTGTTTATCTTGAATCATACATTATCAATCATGGAAACTTAGAGAGAATAGTAGTGGAGGGAAAATATTCAAATTTTAAATGTTATAAATAGAGGGAAAAGAGAAAATGTTTATTATAAAGCATCACCCTTTAATGATGATTAGAGTGGTATTTATAGGAGAAGGAAGGAGCCTTCCCTTCCTTTATTTTTTCACTTCTAGTCCCTAATCTTTGGTAATTATGCTATTTCATTCTTTTAGCATAATACACCTTATTACAAGCTACTTTATACTAAACAAAATAAAGACTATTAACTAAATATAACTAAACCACATAATCGACACTTTTTATGAACTTAACAAAAACGAGTCTTTGTCAAAAATTATCGTGTAATCTTCATCGTCGGAATCGTCAAACGAAATTCTAAAGTCAATTTTATTATTAAGAGAACTTACTGTGGGTTCACAAGAAAGTGTTTCAGAGATACCTCGTCATTAAAGGCTATAGTTGGGAATTCGGTTTCAACAGATCTGAGGTCGTGAATGTCTTCATCTTACCCGATCTTACCATACTTAGCAGTTTCCCAGTTAAATATTTTCCCACGTCTTCGAGATTTTTCTTCCTCGAGCCTAATGTATTCCCCCATAGTAATGTTTGGATCTTCCATCATGTAACAATCTTATTAGAAAAACTATTAAATAACCAATACGTCGTATTCAGTGAACTGAATACGCTGTATTAAACATAATAAATAAGCAGGAATATAAACTACTCTAAATTACACTACTCCTAAGGGTTAGATCTAATCTAAAAACCAAAACATAAAATAAAAATCAAGATTAATTTTCACTCCCCGACAACGGCGCCAAAAACTTGATTGTGTCGTTGTGTGATGTTTATTTTTAAGATTCAAGTTTTAAATTTATATTTTGCCGACTTAACCAAAACACTTTAACGGGCGTGTCAACCCGGTCTGTGTGATTCCTGTAAGTAGGGTGTCGAACACATGGAAGCGAGGTTTAATCCTACAATTTATTTATATTTTGGTTTATCTAATCTAAGTTAATTCTAATATAAGTTAAAACCTATGTCTATCCTATGTTAGGTCTAATCATAATTTTAACAGTTAATGGGGACTTCAGCCTGAAGGACTGGCATGGGTTTGGTTGGTGACTATCAATCAATTAAAGACACTGTAACCCATGAAGCAAAATTAACAGAAAGTAAAAGATATCCTGGTCGACGCCTTATTGATACGAAAATGTATTAGCCAGAGATAGAGGAGAGAGACTCAGCTCGCTCGCTGCTCTCGGCTCGCGCGCGCGCGTACGCGCTCGCTCAGCTCGTGCGACTGAGAATGATTAGACTTAGCACTCGAAGAGGATAATTCATTCTTAGTCTTAGGGGGAACTTCATCTTAAGACTCTAGGACACATTACTTTTGTCAGTATTAAGGCGCATACCGCATATAGGCATCCTTATTACTTGTATTATAATCTATCTTAGGGATTAAAGAATGGTGGATCTTAGTTAAAAACCTTAGTTATAGAGGACTTTTACCGCACTTACTTGCTTAATGGCAAATTTTTATATCATAAAAAACATTTTTTTTTCCTCTAGTAGTCCACTTGTCCTCTCAAACTAATTGCCAAATGGAATCAGAACATTATTTGATGAATTTATCTAGATTCACACTAAAACCTATTCAAGACATGTTTAATATAAATTAAAGGCAATTCGTTAACTAGTTAAGCTAGAAGCGTATCCTTTAGCTCGATTGTTAGGTAAGGGACGTGAAGTACTTATGATCCTATGATTCTAGGACTGTCAATACTCTAATTATCCAGAATATGAGAGAGCGATTATTCGATACCTCAGTCATCTAGTTACAGTGGTGGCTCTATCACTAGATCTAGTTTGAATTGAATGGGTGTAAGGTCGCTCATATGCACAAACAACGGTAATCTCTAGGATGAGAGATGTTAATAACTACTCCATGTAAGAGAAAAGCTCTAAAGTGCAGTGTGACTTGTATTAACTAGTTAAGCCAGAAGCGTATCCTTAGTACGATTTTAGAAGGACAATACTTGTGATCCTATGATTCTAGATGTATAAATTACTATATGGGGAGCTATCCCGACATCTAGATTACTTGGTCCGCATCACTAGATCTAATTGAATGATAGGTCGCTTACAAAAGCACTTAAACAAGTATGAATTGATAAACACAAACAAGCATGCAACGATAAATTAAGCAATCGAGATATAAACAAAACCAAACATTCAGATCTTCATAATAATGGCTAATACCCGAAGGTATTAGCCTTCAAACATCATAATTAATACAAGAGTAATTGTTTTAGCCAAGGAAAACTAACCGAGTTAACGAATGATACCAAAAACTGAACGATTACAAAAGTATAAGAAATTACACGTTGTCTTCTATGGATTGGAATGCGTTGCAAGACCTCTTCTGCTCTTTTTCTCCTCTGAAAATCGATTTTTATGGTTTAGGTATCGAGAATATGATTTAGCACACTTAAAACTCATTTTTTGAGTTTTGTATTTATAGGGTCTGGAGTTTCTTGGAGTAGGGACCACGTTTGATATCTTCTAGAATATTCACATACTATATCTTTAATACGACGTATTGACTTCTTCTGGATACATCGTATTGATCTTCTTTCCTTTGTGGTTTTTGGTGAGTGCATGCACGGATACGCCGTATCTTCCTTGATGGATACGGCGTATTGGTCTTCAGAATAGTAATCTTCAAAATATCTTCATTTAAGCTCCAAAATGCGCGCCTTTTGCTAATATTCACCAAGTACTCCGTAATTACTACAATTCTCAAATATAAACGATTAAGTAACAATTCTTTGCAATAATTATATAAAATGGGTTAAATACATGGGATAAATGATGCTATAAAATAGACGTTATTTGATGTCATCAACTGACAACGGTGTTACAACCTCATTCCAGCAGAGTCGGATTCATTACCACATGCTCATACTCAAGCTGTAAAGACATACTATTGGCATCAAGATTCAAGAATCAAGAAAGCTAAAGTTCATACAAGACAAAGACTTTCGCAAACTCTAATATTCAAGATCTTCCTTATAGATATCAAGAATTTCAAGACAAAGATGTTAAGAGAGATTGTTAGCAAGATTTCAAGATGATGCAAAGTATGAGCATGTTGGTTAAGACACAAGATTCGAAGATGGCAAAGACGACAAAGACAAACAAGGAAAAGATTTAAAGATCTCGGAACTAAAGACAAAGTCAAAGGACAATGAGAAAGGCTCAAGATCAAAGATCACAAAGCATGAAGGAACAAGCCTACAACATGATAAAGACCAAAGACTCAAGAACTTAAAGAGAAAGCAATCTCAACAAAGTCCAAGGAAGCAAGATTCAAGACTCGCCTCAGGAATTCGAAGACCACACATTAGGGGATATTGTTAGCCTCAAATAACATGGAAGCTCAGAATATGCAGTATACCTCCATAAGGAAATCTCGCTTCGGGGGAGATTGTTAGCCTCAAAATATTGAGTCGAACAAGGAAGCTCGGCTACTAATCATGAAAGCACGGTCTTTATTAAATATATGTTGTAATAGGCTATGTTGCGGGTATCAGGCTCGTTAGTCAATCTAATATTGTACGTGTATTGGGCTTAACCCCAAGCAAAACCCGAGCCCGACCCAAGGTAGAAAAACCCTAGGCGTCTAACAAGCCTAAGGGACTATAAATACTCATTCTCCACACATGGAGAAAGGTTGGTTGTTCATTTTTAAGTTTACACATTTGTTTCAATCCACCACTCTTTCTTTTCTCTCTACTTTCTCTCTCTATTTCTTCCTTCTCTTTTCTTCTTCTTTGATTCTTATGTGAAAATGATATCTTGGTTCCCTACAATCCGGTCCGATCCTTTCCAAGAAGGCATAATAGTTGAATAATAGTCGGTTGTACGTAAAGACCAGACCAAATCGAATTGAACCGCAAACTAAATATGAGGTAAAATATAGACCGGGGACCGAACAAAAATTGATTCGGTCCAATCCGGTATGTCCGGTCCGAGCCAGTTTCTTAGTTCGATCCGGTTCGTAATCCGTTATGCTAAGCCCTAGTCACAAATGCTCAAGGGACCATTTTATAACAAACTTAATAAGAAGAGGTTTAACCACTTTCCACTTAAGTAACAACCTCACCGGAAAATGACGAAGAAACAAGTGACCAAACCCCGCCACCGTCGACCACCACCACCACAAGAATCATCTAACCACCGATCAACTCGCACATCAAAAACAACAAAACGACATCGTATCATCATCACTATACTCATCTTCATCTTAGGTCCCATCATTTCCGCATACTTGTACCGAATAATATCCCGTTGGAATAATGACACGTCACTTCCGTACGTATACAAACAAGGCCTTGTCAAAAAAGACGTCACTTATCAACAAATCATCAATGTATGCACTTTAAATCACTTTTTTTTATATACTTTTTTTTATATTAAGTTTTGAAGTGATTCAGGAAAATGCTCAAGTTTCCGTGGATATGACGAGTCGGCGCTTTCGCAACCCTGTGCTGGCTTACGTTACGCCATGGTAAACGAAAACACTTGTTTTGAACTTTTGATTTAAAGATATTTTGTCTAGAGTTTGGACAATGTTGATAGTTAGGAATAATATGCAATGCGGGATCTTGAATAGTAACTAGTGAATGTTTATGATGATGATACGGCTCGTGTTGTTTTTAAGGTGTAAACCTCTAGGGCAAATGGGAGACTTAGAAGATCATTATCATCATTTAACATCTATCTTTTATTATAAGTTTCTGACCATCCAACGTGATTTATATAAATGGACAAGGGTACAGTATATTAATTAAATAAATATAAAACAAGTGAACGCTTAGGAGCAATCAGAATAGATTTTTGATGATAAATATCGCAGGATTATGGTAATATAGCTCGTGTTGTTTTGTGTCTATGAGTTGCACCATGAGACAATTTTGGTTGCTGTTGCTGTTGCTCGTTTAGGTGGTTGTCCGCTATGGGAAGTTTGGAAAAATTAGTTAGAAGAATATCAGTTTTGTCATACTGTTGGAACCATTTGAAGGGGTAACATAACCAAGCCACCACTCCATAGGCCACCACTCTGAGTGTTGGAACCTCGTAAGGTAAGGCTAGCTCTGATACCAATTGATACGAACCTATCCCATACTAGGCTCGTATCGGTTCATAAGTCCAAGTGTAGAACTCACTCAAAAAGCTAGCTTGTTTGAGGAGGGGACACCTAGACTTATAAACCATCAACCAATCCCATACTTGGCCGATGTGGGATCATAACACTATTTTAATTGGGTATATTTGTTTCTAGAGCATCAACGTTTTGCAGGTAGATTGAATTAAGTTACTACTATATTGTTCTTGCAATGAGCTGAGCATTATTGATTTTCAACTGTGGAATGGATCTAGTAATAATGTGAGGACGGAGTAATCGAAAAAATTAAGATTGCTGCGATATAAAAGATAACATAATAATAGCAGACTGAAATGATAATGGCTACTTTATGATCCTTCTATGGTTTCTTTTCCGCATATACAACCATCTCTGATGTACAGTATAGCTTTATGTATATACATTGTATGTAGACTTGTCAATAAAGTGAACAGAATGTTTTGAAACACGGAATAGAGTTGTTAGAAAGCAAGTATGGACGTAAATGTGTTCTCTGAACGAGGGAAGAATCCAAAACATATAGGTCCGAGGAGAGCTTCACTATGGTACAACCATGACAATAAAGCCGGTTGTCCCAAATTAGTCCGGTATCAAAATAGCCTAAATTCACTTTGTAGACTTTTAACATTTCAAAAATCATCTTGCTGACTGTGGTCATCCATTATAGTTGCATGTGGTTGCACTATGCTACTCAGCTGCGTGCTTGTTTGTGACACGCTTTTCACTCAATCTCGTGGCCTGTTCTTGCAGCCAGGGGATTGACTTTGTTTTGGAAGGAAGACATAATGTTGATAAAGGGTGGATTTCAGATCTTAGAATGAAGGGACAGGCTCTGGTACAGTCAGCTCCACTTCTTTTCCAATTCTCACTAGCAATTGCTAAAAAATACAGATTTAAAACTAAGGGAAGCAAGCAAAGAATTTATCTAATATGAAAATTATTGAAAGGCATCCCTTGAAATCATACCATACTTGTATGCTCCTCAACGCATATATAGTCAAATGGATTCCCTTTAAAGTGAAAATTGCTGCCTGCCTGTTGAAAGCATGCTAGAACCATTTGCTATTTTTATTGAACTTTACAAGTAATACAAAACAAATGAATAGCTTTTCTGACTTTCATACTTCGTTTGGACATATTAACCAACCATTATACTCTGGTGGTACCTCAACACCCGGTTCATGTAAATGCCTCAGCTCCAGGTTCCCTTCAGTGTCAGATAATGAAGCAATCACATATTTTCTTATGAGATGGCCTTAATCCTGCACTCAAGATTAAAATGTATGCAACATAGTTTTTCACATCATCTCTTTGTTTACATGCCGGCTCTTTAAATTGACAGATTTTGCCTAGAATTGTACTTGAAGCGATTCCTTTGGACTTTCTGAAAAAGAAGAAGGAGAGGGCGAAAGTAATTGACCTTATAATTGCTGAATGCAAGTAAGCATCTCTTACTGCTTTCACTTCATAGCAATACTAGTTCTTATCTTTTTATTCAACCTTCTGTGTGTTTTCCTTAAACCTGTTATCCTTAACACCAAGTCATATTTAATGGTACAAATTGTGCATCTCCCCTATTGACCAGAACTTAGTATTTACATTTTCATGGTTCTTCTGACTGGACAGGGAGATGGATTTTGATGGCATTGTATTAGAATCTTGGTCAAGATGGGCTGCATATGGTATCTTGCATGATGCAAAAATGCGGAATCTGGTAAACCTTTAAGTGGATACTTTAGCAATTGATACCAGTTTAGATAATTTAACAAGAACACATCTGTAGAGCTAGACTTGAAAGCTTGATACCATTTAATTTTTACATTTTTTATGAATTTGCTTGCTTGAGAATCAGTCACAGAAACAAGAAGCCACTTGTTTATTTAGTCTATAGTGTGTATAAGAACTATTATATCTCTGCTGATCTCTTGAAGCTGAAATGTTTATTTGATATATCCCTTTATAATTCCCTAAAAGCTTGTTACGATTCTAATTTGTTGTTTTCACAACACCAGGCTCTGCAGTTCATAAAGAAGTTAGGACAAGAAATGCATTCTGTGGCTGTAAAGAGCAGTACCGAGCGGAATTTGCAATTAGTATATGTTATTGGTCCACCACGTACTGATAGGCTCCAGGAGTATGACTTTGGGCCTGAAGATTTCCGTAGCTTGAGTAATTTTGTGGATGGTTATTCCCTTATGACTTATGACTTCTCAAATCCTCAAAATCCAGGCCCGAATGCACCACTTGTGTGGATCCGCTCAACTATGAAGCTGCTCCTCGGTACCCATGCAGCTGACTCTCAGAATTTGACCCAGAAAGTATTCATAGGCATCAACTTTTATGGGAATGATTATGCTCTTCAAGGAGGTACCTGGCAGTTCTTCATTATCAGTTGATTTTTATCGATTAAGTTAATCTTATTAGTTAACATAACAAATGGTTGTTTGTTTTATATATGCAGGCATGGGTGGTGGGGCTATCCTTGGAAGAGAGTATCTCTCTCTGTTAGAGAAGCATAAGCCTCAACTGAAATGGGAGAAGAAAAGTGGCGAGCATTTCTTCTTTTATACAGATGAAAATCAGCATGTCGTGTTCTACCCATCACTTCTGTCAATTGCAATGCGGCTGGATGAAGCTCGTTCATGGGGTGCTGGCATTTCCATATGGGAAATTGGTCAAGGTTTGGATTATTTCTTTGATCTTTTGTAACTCAGATGTTGTTTGATAGCTGAAAAGAATGTTTGATCAAATTCCATTCTATTGCTTAGATTGTTGTATAAATGTCTAATGGCTATTTGGGTAGAATACGTTTACTTAAAGGTAGTATTGTGTTCTGATTGTTCAGAAAATCTAACAAGCTAGTTGAATTTCTTTGTGTATTGCTTGAACCGTATGTTACAACTCAGTAATGCACGGATTATAAGTACAGCATGTTTAAATGTATTCTGAAGATGCATAGGCTCCTTTCGACTTGTCTATTATTTAAAATGATTGTAATCAGACAATGCCCATGTCATAAATTAGTAGAGGTTAGATTAATCCCTAATATTGTTTCATCAATTTTGTTGTTGGCTGACTGAAGTGGTATTCGGATCTGAACCTTCAGAAAACCCAACAAATTTAGATGAATATGTTTATGCATTGTTTGTTTGTATGCAACTGCTCATTAATTAACATGAGAGTATGGCACAAGTACACCATGCTCATAAAAACCCAATGACCAGTTTTCCTAAATTAGACAGTTAGATACTAGATAGTTGCTATGATTAGCGATGATTCTATTCGAACAATGCACACAACCAAGTTAACGATGCATACAGTACAAGTCCAACTGCAGTAATTGCGATACAAGCGATTCATGAGACTTAACATTCAACAATTAGAGTTGTACTAGATCGAATTTTGTTGAAGTTGTACACTGTACTAAACAAGTTTTGAGTTGTACTTGATCGAATTTTGTACTATACAAGCCTTATTGTACTAGATTGAATGTGGATACTGAACAAGCTAGAAGATACCATTCAGCTTTGTTGTATCAGTAATTCAGTATATGGTGAAAGTTTTAAAATTAGTGAACATTAAACCGAAATATAAATGTTAATTTATCACATTTTAATGACCTTTTGCAACATATTGGTGTCAAGAATATCAAGTTATGTGACAAAGTTGATCCATTTTTGTGAAGATTAAAAGAAACTAATTTTTTACATAAAGCAATTTGTTAAAGTTCCATTAGATTGTCAAATATACCCTTCAATTCAAAGGTCTGGAACATGCTGTATGACTTCACCCCATTTATCCACCACACAAAACACAAATCATGATCATCAAAATGTCTGATCCTCACATGCCACATGTCAATCACCCACTGGTCACATTATAATATTTCTTTCCACCTCAGCATTTCAACCCATATTCCCCCCTCACATACCAAACCATCATCACTTCAGTTATGCTTAACTGACTTCTCATAACTCAGTTTCTTGCACATTTCAAAACCAATAGATATTATGCTATGGAAACCCTTAATGCAAATGTGCTAAAACCCTTTTCAGTCCTTAAACAAGACCCGAAGAAACCCATAAATAATCCCATAATCCCACATATTAAACTCCCAAAAAACCATTTTAAACATGCAAAAAACTTAGTACTATTATCCTCTGTTTCCTCTGTTTTTAACTCTGCTTTAGCAAGAGCTTTAACTTATGAGGAAGCATTAAACCAATCAGTATCATCTGACTCATCATCATTTTCATCACCTGATATTGACATAAGTGGTGCAATTGATGGCTTAGTAAATTTTGGAGTTGAGAATCCTTTGGTTCTAGCCGCTGGGGCTGCGGTTTTCGCGGTCCCGGTTATTTTGTCACAAGTGTTGGGGAAGAGTAGTAGTAAGGCTTTTGGGGTGGCAAGTGCTAGAGTTGCATATGAAAAATTGGGTGAGGATGGTGATGCTCAGTTGGTTGATATAAGGGGGACTGGGGAGATAAGGAGTGTTGGTGCACCGGATATTAAGGCGTTTAAGAAAAAGGCGATTTCTGTTGCTTATAATGGTGATGATAAACAAGGGTTTTTGAAGAAGTTGGGGTTGAAATTCAAGGAGCCTGAGAATACTACATTGTTTATTTTGGACAAGTAAGGTTATAGAAACTGATCTTTTTTAATGGTTTGGTGTGTTTGAGATGTTATTTATAGGTTTATTGTTTTAATATCTGCATAATGTATGTTGAGAGGAATGTTTGTGAATGGTAGGTGTTAGGGGTTTTTAGATGTGTGATTAATTTGACTATTGTGAATTGGTATTGCAGTAATTCGTACTCCTTATTAAGTGTGGGGTTTACTGGTCATAAAAAGATTTTCTGATTATTTAGGGTTAAACTAAACAGACTTAGATAATCAAGCAAGGTGTTCTAGTGTGAAGACTTAAGTCGCAATAAACTGTACTTGTACTTCTAATTCTTAATCCAATTCTGTTAGTCAATATAAGCACTTTGAAAATGCATGTCCGAACACCCCTTTGATTAAGGAAATTTTACTTTATGAACCGCTGTACTAGTTCTAATTCTATCCACAAATCTTGTAGAATTACAATACATTAGCACTGTTTTGCAAATGGATGTGCCTTTTGACAAGTTATGTATGAACCTATCATTCTTGTATAGTGTTTTATTTGCATTTTAGCAAGAACAATACTTTGTTTCTGGCGAAAGATCAGGTACAAATGTTTGAAAATTCAGTCACTAGTTAATGTAAGGATCCCATGTTGAAACTAGAGCAAGCTAACAAAATGCATTGAGCCTTGAATTGTCTAGAAGAAGGTTCATAAATAGTTAATTTGGACTGTCTTCAAGATAATGCACGAAACCATAATCATATTGAATGATTGAATTGTGAAAAAAGAACTCTACAAAGAATTAGCGATATTGGACGATATTCGCCATATAAGGCCTTCTTTTTCACTACTTTATTCTTCTTTTGCATTTACCTTGATTTGTCCAAGACTGCTGATATGCAGAATGCAATAAATTTGACTTTTTCACAAGAATGCTGGATTAGTTTGTTATGGGAAACCAAATACAATAGCTAAAAATACCAATCAATTGATTGAATTTAGATTAGATTAACAATAGTATTACTTTATGCTTTCGGAACCAATTTCTCATTTATATTGAGGTCAGCAGTTTTTTTTAGTTTAGCTGATCCTATAGAGAATACATTGATAAACTATAGCTATGTTTATGGAATAGGAATCGAGGGCATGTAATTCAAGCATAAGGTTACGTAAACCAACATGCCTCGGTTATGGATTTAAGGTTTTTGAACTGATTTTTGCTAAGAACCAATATGGGAGTGTGGGTCTCATTTACATAATCTTAGAAATTAAAGAATAGTGGAAATAGTATTAACGGATTCCGAGTTTGATATAACTCTTCTTGAACTATCTTGAGGCTTATCATTCACTTACCCTTCACCAAATTCATCATTTGAAGTATTTTGTCGAGTTCCATAAGCGATTTTTGTTCTTTTCTGAAACTAACAAACGAAATATATAAAATTTGAGATGAAGCCAGATTCGATGGGAGTTCTGAACTTGTTGCAGAGTTAGTGACAGTAAATGGTTTCAAAGCTGCTTATGCTATAAAAGACGGTGCAGAAGGACCCCGTGGATGGACGGTTTGTTACCTTCCTCTCCTCCAATCAAAATTTTATTTTCTTCAAAAGCTATCCTTTTCACTCTTGTATGCTTATTCGTTGTCATGTTGTGTACAGAACAGCGGTCTTCCTTGGATAGAACCCAAGAAATCATTCGCTTTTGACTTTAGCAGTCTAACTGATGCATTTGACGGCGTGCTTGGTGTACGTATCTCTAAATAAACGCATGTTTACTGCAATATGAACCTTTGACTTTACAATTATTCCCACCAAAATATTTTGAAATGAATCAAACTTGCAGGAGGGTGCTGACGCTGTATCTGTTATTTTTGGCATCGCTGCAGCTACTGGACTAGGTTTATTAGCGTTTACCGAGGTTAGGATCTTGAACCTGTCCCTAACTCTAAACTTTTCTTTTAGTTAATTTTGGATTATTGAGTTTGGTCTGTGTAATCGTGATCATTTTCAGGTTGAAACAATACTCGAAGTCTTGGGTTCTGCTGCATTGGTGCAAATTTTCACCAAGAAACTCCTATTTGCAGAGGTCTTTTTTATTTCACTGAATCTATAGTTTTCATGATTATTGATAATTATTTGAAATTCTGAGGTCATCAAATCTACTGCTATAACCTTATGAAAGTTCATTTTTGGCCTTGTTGCTTTTCTACATTATAAGTTTGTTTGTTTACAAATTCTGCATTGCAGGATCGGAAAAAAACTCTTAAAGAAGTTAGTGAATTCGTGAGCACAAGAATTGGACCTAGTGATCTTCTTGATGATATCAAGGTACTTTAACCTTGTTTCTGTTATACAAACTATCAGTTTGAACGTAACTTAATGATTTAAAATATTCAGGATATTGGGAAAGCGCTTCTACCACCCATAACTAGTAAAACACTACCTGCTCCAGTGACGGCTACTGAAGAAGCCGCCGTGGAGCCAACTAACTCTGCCCCACCGGAGGTACAAGCCCCACCGGAAGTACAAGCCCCGCCAGAGGTACAAGCACCACCAGAGGTACAAGCGCCACGAGAGGTACAAGCTGAAGCAGCAACGCCAGTAGAACCTCCTCCACAAGTCAACGAGGTCCCTAAAGTGGAAGCCAAAGAAGAAGCACTTCCTAAACCAACACGCCCGCTTTCACCATACCCTAATGTAAGTTTTTTTTAAAACACACCTCTAACCAGTCCTTAAAAGAGCCTGTTTGCTACAACTGCAATAGCATATCAGCTTAAAGCATGATTCACGTACTTGTATAGTTATATGCATAAATGCATATACATCATAGATAAAGTTCCAATCTTTTTATTTAACTTTAACTAAAAGCATGGTGCCTTTGTTGGTTCAGATTAAATGGTGAAAAACAAAATACCCTTGACATATATGGTTAAAGTAACGTTTCAGCACCTGATTGCTGCTTATAATGCTGTTTTTAACTGTTTATGTTTCGCTTTACGTTTTTGCAGTACCCTAATTTCAAACCTCCAACATCTCCTATTCCTTCAAGGCCATAGTTTCTTACAGCGTTTGGATATAAAATTCCTCAAGCACCAGTCTTGAGTGGAACAAGTATTTATCTGGGAATTCCTGGAGCCTAAATATGAGCATTAAGCCATAAGCGGGATTCATTGTAGCTATATGTTTGTTTGTGAAATTTTCAATGATGGATTTAGATTATTGATACATGTATTTGGGTTTGTGTGGATTCGGTTAGTACAAGTTTGTTTTCATGGTCTTAAAGACCCTAATATATACTACACCATAGACGGCACTTGGGTAAATTTGTTGGGAGGGCCGAGTGCTAGGTATTTTCTATAAGCAAATATAAGTAAAACATCAAAATTTTGAGAGGGCCGGTCTCTATTAAGGTCCGTCCATGTACTACACTGTAATGGAGTAACATTCTACTTTACCTTTATCTATCTCCAAAATCTGGTGTTGTACACTCGATTTAATGCTTGCACAACAACATATAGGTAATACTAGATCTGTGCCCCCTAACGGAGGGGGCTAGCCGTTTTTTAATGTTTGTAACATTTTTGTCATGATTAATCTAAATGTTTGCTTGAAATGCCTTGAATGATAATTAAATCATGTATATATAATAACTATATAAGGAGTCTGATGACTGCCCGCATAGCGTTGATGCGGGGCTTTAATTTCAGACTTTTTTGTATATGATGCTGCTTTATTTTTTGTCCTGTTCTTATAATGTATTAACAGTTTTTTTTTATATGGGCTTAAGTTTTTATGGCCCTGTCATCAGTTCGTGGGTATTTTTTTATCTAATAAATCAAACTTTTGTAATTTTTTTTTCTTATTTTTGCTGAGCAATTTTTTTTTTTTTATTTAGTGCTATAGTTTCTTTTTTTTAAAGGGGCTTATGTGTTTGGTCTCATAGTCGTGGATATTTTTTGTTATTGATAAATAAGTATCTTTTTGAATTTTGTTTCCTATTTTTATCGAGCAATTTTTTTTATTCAAAGTTGCCTATTAAAGAAAAAGAAAATAGCTAAAAAAAATTCAAAAGGGCCGACCCAAAATGTTGAGCCCAAAAGGGCCGAACCCAAAGTGGGAGCCAATGGGCCGGTACTAAAGCAATACGTCAAAAAAAGTCAAATGGGCCGGCCCAAAGTGGGAGCCCAATGGGCCGGCACTGTAGCAACTACGTCAAAACGACGTAGTTTTATTCCAAATATAGTTTCTTTTTTTTTATTGGTCCTTTAAGGTTTGGTCTACAATGACTGGGATATTTTTTTATATGAATAAATAAGTACTTTTGTAATTTTGTTTCCTATTTTGTGCCGAGCAATTTTTTTTTTCAAGTTGCCTAGTTAAAGAAAAAGAAAAAAAAAAGTCAAATGGGCCGGCCCAAAGTGGGAGCCCAATGGGCCGGTACTATAGCAACTACGTCAAAAAAAAGTCAAATGGGCCGGCCCAAAGTGGGAGCCCAATGGGCCGGCACTGTAGCAACTACGTCAAAACAACGTAGTTTTATTCTAGTTAAAGGAAAAGAAAAAAAAAAGTCAAATGGGCCGGCCCAAAGTAGAAGCCCAATGAGCCGGCACTCTAGCAACTACGTCAAAAACGACGTAGTTTTATTCCAAATATAATATATATACATATAACCAGATCTGTGCCCCCCAACGGAGGGGGCTAGCCGTTTTTTAATGTTTGTAACATGTTAAGTTTGAGGATGAAAAGTGGAAATGAATTTATGTGTTGACTTTGTGAGATATAATAGGGAAAGAGCAAAAGACGCAAATACCCATGTTAAAATACGAGTATACAATAAACACCCTCACATGAGACACACAACTAACGGAATCGTCAAAAATGGACCAAAAGTGGACCCAAACTATAACTTTCGGACCAAAACCAAACTATTTTTGAATTTTAGACCAAAAGTGGACTATGGTACAAACCACAAGGACGAAAAATGTACTTAACTCTTAAAAGAAATAAAAGGACTTCGATAGTAAAACATATGTTGTCAACATTTAAACTATTTTTTCAATATAAAATCAAGTATAAAAAATGAATTAAAAATTTGTTAAATCCATCAGGGCCGTCTCATGGATATCGGTGGCCCCGTGCAATTATCAAACAGAGGCCTCATTAAACGCATAAAATATTATATATTTATTAATAGTGCATGAACTTTTTAATCTTGAGCCTCGTATCGTGCATATATATAAGAGAAGCGCATGATTTGGTGGCCCTCGTCAAGTGATGGCCCTGTGCGATGGCACCTCTTGCACTCCCTTAAAGACGACCCTTTAACATAGCTTATAGTCGAGTATGTTATTGTATTTGTATACAACATTTTAAAACTTGTATATTTTTGTATTTTGTGATCATTATGTTAGTACAATTTGTGTTACGGGTTTGAACCGGATCTGGATCGCTTGTTAGGTTGGGCCAACTAGATATAAATGGATTAGATCTCGTACTAAATCAAGTGATTTGGATAGTTTCCTGCACAAATAGAAGTAAACCGTTAGTCTTACCGTGGGGACGGACCTCACGATTAGACTCCGGCGTAAGAGTAAGTATTCATGTTTTGTCAGAGAATGTCAGATTGTATGTGTGTAAAATGTGATCAAGAAATCGTACCTTGTGGGGTGTCAGGGCACCCCTATTTATAGGTGAGTCAAATATTAGGTTTTACTAGTATTTCGCTTATTTCTGTTAGTGAGCCGGAGTGGGTCCCTTGTCTGGCAAGGGCCCGCAATGAATCGTGTCTTGCGGACGTTAATTCCTTTCCGCGGACGTTTCTTGGTTCGCGGAGGGTTTGTCACGTCCGTCTCGCTTCTTCCGGGCCGTGCCAGTGCGGGATTGGGCTTAGTTTCGGCCCATCATATTTTAGCTGCTTCTGTTTGTTTGATGGGGCCTGGGGCCCATTATGACAATATGGTTCAGGCCCAGAGGCCTGGTAAACCTATTATACGTTATCAAGTCCCCTCAGTTCAGTATGCCTATTGCGTGCGATAGGTATTGCTGGACTCAGGTTCCGCTACATTACCGTGCTCTCTTTGTCTTCTGCGGTCGTCTGTGCTTCCGCGACCATTACATGTATGGGTAGATGAGGCGTGGTTGACGTGGTCTGTTTGTGGCCTTTCACCTTCTGACTGATTTGACCAGTTGGTCCCACATCTTAACTGTCATCACTATTTTCTATCTTTAATCCTGGTCGTTGACCCAAGAGTTCATTGCCACGTGTAAGCATCCTAACATACTCTTCATTTACTATAACGAGAGTATAAATACTCGATCCATTTTTCACTGTATCCTTTCTACTTTTTCCACTATCTTCGCCATTGTTAAAAACTTTCAAGCTTTATAATCAGCTGTGTTTATCGTGTTTCGAAGAGCTTTTAGCAGGTTAAGTTTTTGAACCTTTCTCTTTGTCATGAGTACTATTACAGACATTAAATGTGTTCTTTCTCAGAGAGCGTTTGACATTTTTGCGAAAAATTCCATATTCCCGATGAGGTTCACCCAGTCATCCCCGATCGGGATAGCACAATTCATGAAAGGCCTGTCGGAAAGATTGGGCTATACACTAGGTTTTTTGACTTTGCCAATTTTAGATTGCCCTTGTCCACTTTCCTTGTTGATATACTTAGGTACTTCCGTATCAACATATCCTAACTTTTCGTTATTGGAGCGGCCAAGGTTTCCCACTTTGAAATCTGGTGCCGTGTTTGCGGAGTTACGCCAACTGTGGGTTTGTTCCGTTGTTTTTATGTCAATTCTAAGAAGAATGGGTGGATGTCCTTCATTAAACGTTTTGAGAAGTCCCTTGTATGTTATACGAAGCCTTTGGATTCTCTCAAAAATTGAAATGACCATTTTTTCTGGGTTGATGAATTTGCTTTCCTTGCGCGCTTTCCGTAGCATACTGCCAAGAACGTGACTAGGGATCCTACTCCGAAGGCCACCGATTTTAGGGCTCAAAATTATGCTATTCTTGTTGATCATCCCTCTCCGTTCCGAAAGTTCCTTGAGGAATTCTTGTGCTTGGTCAGGCTTAGCCGCCATTACACTCTGGATGAGGAAACTTATCCTTCATTTGTGGATAGGGACGGAGAGGGTGAGTGTATTCCTTTGTGTGTGCGTTATATGTTTTTCAGCTTGCTCTCTCATTTTTTTCTAACTGTGCTTCGTTTTGCAGATATGGATATCTTTGCTTTTATTCGCACTCTGGATCCTACTAAGGTTAAGGTTGTTGAGCGGGAGCGACATGAAGGTGAGCCACGATTGCTGGAAGTAACTGTTGGTCACAATGTTCCTTTACTTCCGGTTGCACCTGACCGTGGTGAGAGTGAGCTGTCTGCTAGTGTTGATAAACTGTTTGATGAGGGGGGAAGTGGTACTCAGGTGGAGCAAGGGGACTCCGCCGGTGGTGGAGATGGGCGAGATACTGATGTTCAGCCGTTTGCTACGGCCGTTGACACTATTTCTGAGGAAGTTGTTCCGTTACAGCCAAGGCGTCACAAGAAAAGAAAACCCGTTGTTGTTGATACTGGTGGGCCTTCTCATCCTCCTAAGAAGTTAAGGGAGGATTATGAGGCTCCGGGTGGGCCTTCTGTTTCTGGCAAGTCTAGGTCCGCGGTTCAAAGGTTGTTAGCCAGGGCCGTATTGAATGCTGAGGTTAGGGGCGAGCCTATTCCGGCTTTACCCTTTGTCACATCTTCCGTGTATGCTACGCCGGAGCGGGAGGGGGAAGATCATATTGATTCCGTGACTGGGCTTAACCTTCAGACCATCAGTGCTCCGCAAAGGTTCGTAATTTCTTCAGATTCTTTTCGCCATTCTGGTGCTAATATTGCGGAAGCTGAGGTTGATTCTTTTGCCAAGCCCTCTGTTCTTATTATTACGGCTGCCACTACTGTTACTTTGACCTCCGGTCCTTCTGCAGTTATTCAGGAAAAAACCATTAAGCCTTCGGTGTTTGCCGCTGATTCTTCTTCCGCTGGTGGAGATCCTAATGCTTGTGTTTTTTCAGATCTCACCGGGAGTGACTTCCTTGTCAGTGGTATCCGTACCGTCATCGACCTTGAGTTCAATCTTCGAAAGGTTTACGTTTCACGATGGAGCGTGACTAATGGGTCCCGTCTTGATGACGGTCGCGTTTGTCGCGAGATGGTGAACAAATTTGCCCCTCTCAAATTTTTTGCTTCTATTCGGGGTATGGATCATGACCAGCTTTTTACCGAGTTCAATGTTGGAGCGACCCGCCAGGTTTCTTTGAGCGCGGAAGTAAAGATGCGTGCTGAGTACAATATCAAAGAGAAAAGGAAGCTGAAGACTGTTTTTGATGAACAGGCGGGTTTGTTGAAGATCAGGGAAGGAGAGATTGAGAGTCTGAGGGCTCAGTTGTTGCTAAAGGAAGCGGAAGCTACAAAGGCTATTCGTCTTCGTGCTGAGGCTTCCAGTTTTGCGGCTATGGAGAAGTCCCTTCGGGATGAGGTTAATGCTTTGAATGGGCGTAATCTCATCCTTGAAAAGGAGCGTGATGCTCTAGATGTGAAGGTGACAGATCTGGAGACTGTGATTGTGAGCAAGGAACGTGAACTGTCTGATTCTAATGCACAGCTTACTTGCATCAAATCTCAAAATGACAATCTTGCGAGTCAGGTATGTGCCTTTACACTTAGCTCTTTTTTTTACTTGTATACTTCCGCGTGATTACAGGTTCATGAGCTGGAGACTTCTTCCGCTGGGCTCCAAGAGAAAGTTACGACGTACGAGAATTGCATGGAGCAGCTTGGGAAATTTCAGGACGAGCGGATGAAGATTGTAAGTGATAAGTTAGAGAAGCTGGACACTGACCTTGTGGAGATGGCCCTTCACTTAGAGGAGAAGTTCTATCCTCACCTTCTTACTGTCATTGTCGGCCGCAGATGGTTGCTTACTCGTGGGATGGAGCTTGCGACCGTTAAATGTCTACACTTGCCCGAATATCTTTCTGCCCTTGGAGAGGCTATCAGTAAGGCCATTAAGAAAGGCATGAAAGATGGTTTGGCTGCCGGGATTACTCATGGCCAGGAAGGTAGGGTCCTGACAGATGTTGCTGCATACAACCCTTCCGCGAAAGCTGACTATGTTTCCGCTTTGCAACAACTTCAGAGCGTGAACTTCTCGTTGCTTGTTGAGTTGAAGTCTAACAAAGTTGCGAGTGTTGAAACCATAATGAAAATTCTTCGACTGGAAGAGTCTCTTGTGGAAAGGTTGGGTTTGTCTGGGTCGCAGCCTCATGCTGATCAGCTAATGGTTCCCATTCATCATTCCCCGGACCAGCATGTCGTTGGTGCTTCTGCTTTGTCACTTACATTAGATGTTTCCAGTTCCAGAGTCTGGAGGATCAAAGAGAATATTGCCCATCATAGATCAACACTCCGCGACGTCTTTGTTCCCTTATCTGAGCCTTTATCCATTACATCTTTAACATGTACGGAAGGTACTTTTGAAGTTATGCCTGTCACTACTGCTATTACCACTGCCTTGTCCATTACCTCTGCTTCCGCAAGCTTTATTTATCCTATCTCTACGGATGACTATGAGGTTGTGCCTGTGGCTGGTCAAGAAGGTGTGGGTACGGATGCTGATCCTTTCCCTGATGTAGATGATGCTGAGCTGAATATTCAGTGATTTGCTTGAATGTCTGGCCGTGGTCAT
>BQNB010058650.1:4463-34672 GCA_026074375.1 Tanacetum coccineum
TTTTTTTTCTTCTCTTGAGGGATTCGGCCAATCAAAGGGACAGGGGAGAGAAAAAGTGATTTAGGGATTTATTATATTTGTATTTATACTAATAGAATCCTAATTAGAGTCAAATTTTGTTTCCTTTTTCTTTTCTTTTTCTTAAATCCGGTCGAACACCCCTATATATATATTTTATTTATTTATTTATTTACTAATTATCTTCATTACCTTAAGTTTTCATAAAAACCTAAGCTAATTTGGACAAACCTTTTTACATAAACGCAACTTACTAAACCTTCTAAAAATAACTTTTCATTTTACATTTCACTTTTTATATTTAGAAAGTCTACCTTAATTCGCTAAATTTCTCTCAGTTTACCTATTTGCATATTAATACATTTTCTCATAACCGCTTAACACAAACTTATCCAACTATTTACATACCACTGCATGCAATACGCCATTCTTTTCCCATATTAACTATATGTGAATAAATGGAATACTTATCACTAAACACAACACGCTCAAAATGAGATGATCATACACCTCTAAACAATATCAAGCACCTATTTAAAACCACTTGGCATACATATAATACACATAGCACGCAAGAAACACACAAAATGAACTCTTGGCCATTTCTAAAGGTTTCACCAACCTAGTTAAATCACAGATGTTACATAGTATTCACACCATTTCTTGATAGTTTCCTTAACTCATTTTTAATGCTGTAATTGCAAACCCTTTTTCCTGAAGTTGAGCTTTGAATTCATCATTTTTAGCAATCAAAGAAGTTGTCTGTTCTATAGTCTTAGTTCTCGTTACTTTGATATAATCATACAAATCTTTATAATGGTTTTTCAAAGTCTCATTTTCCTTAAGTAATTAGCCACTTTATGTTCCAATTCGATGTTTATTGTTTCAATTAAATATATGTCATGTCTAACCTTGGCTTCATTACTTTTGACTTTCAAAAATTTACCATGTTGCCCTTCTTTTAAAGCTTGATTTTGATATTTAAGTTTAAGATTAACACAATGTGTTCCCATTCTTAAAAAATCTTTTTAAAACTGGGCAACAGTCTTTTTGAGACAAATATTTTCAGATTTAAGAGATTGATATGAGAGATCGGGTATTTGGTTATTAGTTAATTTAGCAGGCCAAGGACATTTGTCATGACATTGTTCAGCATTCTGGTCAACCTCTCTTTCATTATTGAATTCAGGTTGCTCAGCATGCTGTTGTCCTATAGCAAATACATTGATTTTAGTAGTTTGTACCTCAGCTATTGGCACTTCATCATATATGGGTCTGATATCTGCATCATCAGCATGTGTATCATTCCCTGATCTGCTGCTTGTATCTTGCTCTCCTAATTCTGTCCCATCGCTTTTTGTGTTAACCAAACTAGCATCCAATGCATTACTCGTCTCAACCTTTTCCTCTATTGTCTACATCTGCCTTTCATTCACCCTGTTGTTGTACTTTTATTTATGTTGTGCTCTTTCATCAATTGACTTCTTAATAGATTCCATGTGTTAGATTAGTGTATCACGGAATTCTTGAATCTTGAGTTGAGTGTATTCTAGAAAGTACTTGCGTGTCATTATAACATATACATCATCCAAATAAATCCATGACTTGAGAAACATCTGAAACTGTGTCTCGAGTACTTTAAAAGCAGCCATGGATCCAATCTCTTGAAATTTGTCTTTGTCAAGTTACTTTTCTAGTTGATCCACATTTAGGAACATTGTGCATGTGAAGGTCTCAACATCTTGACCAAAGAACTTCGCAAATGCTCGTATGAATCTACGCTCAGTTTTAGTTCCTTTTAATTTGTTGTTTGGAAGAAGCTTGAGGTGTGAATGAGTAGTCGAAAAGATACCATGCAACTCTTTTTTGCTTTGTCTTGTACTAGTTCCATTTGTTGTTCTTTCGAATCAGAACACGAAGATAAAGTATCTTTTGTTTCCATTTCACCATGAATTGTGAAATGAAAATGATTTGTAGGATCTTAAGTAGGTAAAATGATTGTTGTGGTTTGTTGTTGTTGAAATCCTTATTGACTTTTAAGTTCAACTTCGTTTGAAGTCCTTGTTTATTAATGGTCTAAGTGTGTTTGTCACGGAGATTTGTCTAAGTATGAAATGGCAAACCACCATGAAATTGGTAAACCACTACGATGAATACTGACCAAACCGCTGCCAATAATCAAACCGCCACATAAAAAAAACCGCTGGCTCAAACTTAGACAAACCGCCACCTAATAATTAAAAAACCAAACCGCTGGCAAGTATAGTCAAACCGCTGTCTGTTAATTTATGTAAACCGCTGCCTAAATTTTTTTTAACAAACTGCTTGTTCAAAATTCTATCAAACCACTGCCTATTGTAAAATACAAATCGATGCTTAACCTTTGGAACAAACCGCTGCCAGAATTAAAAGTACAAACCGCTGGCTGAAGTCAGTAAACCGCTGCCTTGTCTGTCACACTAAACCGCTGGCTATATGTTAACAAACCGCTGTCAATAACACACCAAACCGCTGCCAAGTTTTGATGTGGACAGAGTTTTGTTTAGGTGGGCCAGGAAAATGGTTAAACCGCTGGAACACCTGTATAAACTGCTACTAATAAAGGTAAACCGCTGGCAATATAATAACTCAAACCGCTGGGAAACAGAAGAGTAAACCGCTGCAGTCACTTTCAAAAAGTACAAATTGTTGTCTTTTTCTACCTTTTGTTCTTATACTCAAATGCGACTAACAAACCAAAAAACTTGTACACTTTCTTCTAAAACCGCTACAAGGATTAGCAAACTTAAAATAAGCATTTTTAATACTCGAATTAGCAAAAGCAAACCAATTACGCTATCTAGCCACACGTATAAGATATGAAAACATAAAACTATCTAGCTATAAGATGGATTACCAAGAAAGTACAAGTCTTTTCGAGTGTAGCTCCAAAAACAAACCAAACCGTTACGATGAACTTATAAATAAGTCGAACCAAATAAGCTAAGGAATCTAACAATAAGCTTATTTAGACCACGAATTCAAGAACCACATAAGCTATAAGAGAGAAAAACTAGAAAGAACAAGCTTTGTTAATCCAATAGCCACAAACCAAAATAAGCCATAGGCTTATAATCTCATTAGAAGCTCGAACTAATCAAGAGAACCACAACTAGAATGATATTCAAACCCAAAAAAAGTTTTCCTTAAAAAATGGTCTATTTAAGCACAGAATAACATATCTAAACTAGTAAACATACTAGCAACATATAACAACAACTAGAGATAGATTTATGGTTTTTTTCCAGAAAATAAGTATACAAATATGAGAAAAAGTAAGACCAGATCTGGACATATAAACCGAGACAACAACAAACAATACAAAACACCTCTGGTTAACTCTTGATACCACTTGTTACCAATAAGAAACACTAGCTAAACATGATCCACAGGTCTGGGAGATGAAACAAATAAGTAGCCATATTATTAATATTAAGAGAAAAGTGAAGATGTGTGTATGCTTGGTAGAGAGAAAACACACACACACACACACACACACACACACTTCGTATGAGATATAAAATAATAAATCCTCACCCCTCCATGGAAGTATGGAGGGGGTTATATATGCCTAACTATCTTATATTTTCGTTTCTAGTCCTTGCGTATATAGTAAATAGTTAACAAATGTAATTCCATATAAGTCGACATATTTTAAGGCTAAAAATCTGAATGTGTACTTTGGTTACCATGTCAACTTCCTGGGGGAAGTAGTGTACACTACTTCACTTAATATGGTTTATGAAGTATTCTGCATACGTGAGAAGAATTATTGCTGATTTCCCGCATGTACCCTCGAACGAATATTCACCAAGATCCAATGACAAGAAGTAGTACTACTTGGTGTGGTTTTACTTCTACAAAATTCGGTTGTGCACCTTAATGACATATAGAAGATGGTTGAAGCTACATTAATATTTCAGAATCTGCTCAAGATATGGATGTTGGTTTGGGGGAAGCTGATTTAGAAACTTCGCCAAAAAGGAGTCTATGAATTAGCGGGATGTTAATCCAACTCATGCATACTACAATGGTTCCTGTATAAGTAAAGATACTAAAGATCCAAGCTGGAGTATAAGTTTCAAGACCAAGAGAACTCAGAAGACATCTTGTTAAGATTAAAAGAATCATTGATCCGGTGGTCTTGGTGACTCGAACCATAAGAATGCCATGTTTAGAGAGAGAGTAGAGGGAGAAACAAATGTGTGTAAATAATATGAAAAGTGAAATTGTTATAAGAGTCTCACCCCTCCATGGAAGCAATAGAGGGGTATTTATACCACCATCTATACATAAGTTTACTAAAATGCCTATTCTTGTCCCTACGTATGATGGTATGTTAAACTATGGTAATTCTGTAATGTCGTCACATAAAATGAAATCCTAACAATCTTCCCCCATGGGATGATATGCGGAATTACTTACAATATTTGCCTAACAAGTATTTAATGATTAAGAACAAGAACTTCCAAGAAGCTTCCAATGCTGGTGATGTCTTTTGTGACCTTTGACTTCAAGTCTACACTCCAACATGAATCATATTTGTATTACCTTATAGGAGAAATATTGTAATAGGCATGAACTAAGTAACACATACACTTCTATTTAAGGAAAAGCTTTTGAATTATCTTCCCCCTAATTCATGCCACATGTTCTTCATTTTAAAGCTTTAATAGCTTCCCCCTAAACTAAAAATCTCCTTCTTAATCAGTTTTAAAGCTTTATTATAAGCTTAGAATGATTAAGTGCACAACAAAATTAGTAGGATACCCATATCAAATGTTACTGCTTCTTTAATAATAAGCATAGCGATTATCCATTTAGGGGATCATCAAATGGATCAGCAACGTATCTTTCCATGCTTGAATAATTCTTCTCACATTTCTTCCCATTGGAAGCTCATGTAATGCATACCAAAGTTATTAAGAGATCTCTTCCCCTATGTAGTTGAAGAGATGCTACCAGTCTCATTGTATGAAACCCAAAAACTTGAAGTACACACTCTATCCCATTAATGAAGTCAAAATCGTAGGATCAAAGTCAATTATGTCCCAGACGTACGCATTCCTTCCTTCAGGATAATGATGATATTTCTTGTAACACCTAAGGTTAGCTAAGTCCCGGAAGTAGATAATTAAACCATCCAAGTAGTCAAAACGATAACACCAAAGTCAACTAAGTCCCGGATGAACACATTTCTTCCTGTAGGATACTGTCTATATAGAGGAATCATCATACCATTGTGTACCTCTTTTATCATCAGAAACTATTTCTTACATCTCTTCCCCTATGTAGGTGGAATAATATACCAAAAGCCAAGAGTTAAACACTGATTTTCTCTACGTTCATGACATTTGTCTTCCAAGAATGACCTCAAATAAGAAGAAGGTATGAAGTTCATCGCGTGTACTAGTTGTGCATTCAGATATATGTCTCCTCCCCCTTGCTGGTTTTGATTCCTCAGAATCAGTAAAACATTATACACACATATACTTGAAATCTTATGAGAAGAATAAAATTAGCTCAAATGTATCCCGTGAGAATCAACTGCAGATCAATTCTCTACTCATAAACTCTCTCTGACTATCTTTATCAACTCTTTGCAGGCTATTTGAAGTGACCACTGATGAAGTAAACCCGATATACCAAACTTGAAACTAAAGTAGAATTCCCTATTCTTATGACTTAAGCTTGCACTAATGTTGGAAGAACGGTGTAGAGAAGTTGTGCTCCAAGCAAATCTCTAAGTACTCTATACACTCAACTAAGAGGCATAAGAAGTACAACACCTCTTGAAACTATCCACAACATCTTTTGTGTGTGACACTGAGTACTACAACGTTACTCCTTTAAGTGATAGTTATCCAGGTCTTCAACAATCCACCCCGACTTCTGGAAACTAGATAAACCAAGTCTTCAACTTAATCTTAAGCACGAGCAAGTTATCATTGAAAGTCATGCATCTAACCAACCCTGACTTCAAGATAAAATAAGAACACGCCTTCGTGAAATCCAACTTCAAGCTCAAATAAGTGATACCCAATCAACTCTGTAGTCACTTAGAAAAATCACATATCAAATCTAGCCATTAAAAATTTAAGTTCCAATGATTCTTTGTAAAGATTGATCCCAGTCTCGTCATTTCAAACTCCAAATATAACATTATGCCAATGATTTTCCAAATATTAGCTCAAATATATGACTAATGAAAATCTGGCCCAATGAAACATTCATGCTTGGCCTAGTCCTCAATTCATACCATAACCAACCCGTTTACACTTGAAAGAGCATTACGGTAATTCTTTGACATCAATGTAACTGGCCCATTTATCTCTTGCACACCCCGACCCAGCTTAGAGTAAATACCATGGGCTAATAACAAACTAAATCAAATCCAAGCTCAATTCATGTTATGTAGTATTCGGCCTAACACCACATTATTATAACCGAGTGTGAGATAAATAAATAACAGAGATCCCTAATTTATCTCCTTTTATCCCTAAACATAATCCCACACATTAGAAACATTCGCCCCCTTATTTCATCTCATCACAAATGCAGATCTAAAAAAATCATTTAGATAACCTTGTACAAATCAAGGCTTCAATCAGTTTTACTTAACCATTCTTTCCATCTAGACCCACTCAAATCAATAGATCAAAGTAATCCAACACCAAGAATGAATCTTTGACGAAGACCAACCAAGAAAGACTCATCCTTTCTTGATATCTCTGTATTAACGAAGCTATAACCCACGAGGAACAAAGAATGTTGTGACTTCAAGATCTTGAAAGAACCAAGGTCTCGGGTAGGTTGTAATTAGTTTTGTTTCTGTGTCTTAGTAATCAAAACAAAGATTGAATAAGAAAATCTTGTCTTTGTTCTTTCTTTTAATTCGAATAGCAAAGAGAGGTTTTTCTCTTGTCAGATCAGTGATGATTTGTTTTTCGTGATCATGATCTTTATAAGGTCTTGAGAATTTAATTGAATGACACGAAAAAATAAATATGAGATCAATTATTGTTTCTGTTTTGTTCAAGTAGTTTTAAGATGAGGTGAGATGTGACGAAGGGTTAGGTTTAGACTTGACAGATGAGTTGGAGATGTTGTGATGATGGGATTTTTAGAATTATTTTGAGGATTTAGTTTGTAGATTTGTTAGATGAAGTTATTGTGACGATGGGTAGTGAAATTGGATTTGTGTTGAGGCAGTGATGTTGTTAATTGTTAATTGTTGATGTTGTTTTTTTGTTTCGAGTCATGTGAGTCTGTTACTCTTTTCTTTACTTTTCTTTGACCTTGACTTGGTTAATACCTATTTGTCAAACTCAGTTGAGTTGACTCGGTTTGGGTTAAGGGAGGCAAACCGCTGGCAGAACAAATCGCTACCCCAAAATGATACCCCCAAAATGCTACCCCCAAACTGCTACTATCAAACTGCCACCTTCAAACTGCCACCAACACCAAACCGCCACCAATACCAAATCGCCATCACCAAACATCTACCACCAAACCTCTATCACCATTTACACCAAACTGCTGCCTAGTTTTGAAATGGGCAGAGGTTTGTTTAGTTTGAACCATGAAAAAGTCTTCTAAAACCTGTTTACCAAACTGCCATGGCAAACCGCCATGGTCAAACCGCTGGCAACTATCACTGTTGTACTTTTGTAATATTCTGCCTAGTACAGTTTTTGTATTCATGCACTACAAACAAAAAGAATGTACTTTTTGGATCAAACCGCTATTAAGCATAAGCCTAAAAATAATAAACTTTGAAAAATAAGTTGTTTGACCCCACAATAAGCTACATATAAGCTCAAAAATAAGTTAAGACAGTGTGTGGCCCAGATCTGTTGGTTTGGTCATTTTGAGAAGTAAAGAGACCAAAAAAAATATCAAAAAACAAGAGATAATCTGAGAAAGATAGATCTATGACCAAAATCATTCTTGTACACACATATAGAATTTATGACTTTGGACTTAAAAATCAACAAAACTAACTTAATAGCCAAAAACAATAATACATATGAATCCAACATCTCTGACAGATCGAGGCACAATCGAGACCAACTGGAAAAAAATGAAACTGACCCAAGAGTGTAACCTTGGCTCATGATACCACATGTTAAGATTAAAAGAATTATTGATCTGGTGGTCTTGGTGAATCGAACCATAAGAATGCCATGTTTAGAGAGAGAGAGTAGAGGGAGAATCAAATGTGTGTAAATAATATGAAAAGTATAATTGTTACAAGAGTCTTACCCCTTCATGGAAGCAATGGAGGGGTATTTATACCACATCTATACATAAGTTTACTAAAATTCCTATTCTAGTCCCTACGTATGGTGGTATGTTAAACTATGGTAATTCCGTAATGTCGTCACATAAAATGAAATCCTAACACATCTTCAGCTTTAGAAGCGCTTTGGAAGTCTTTATTTATGTTGTATTTGTACTTGATAGGAACATTTTATGTAATTCCATATGTCCACATATTGGGGGAAGATTGTTAGCCTTAAAATATGTCGACTTATACGGAATTACATTTGTCAACTATTTACTATATATGTAAGGACTAGAAACGACAATATACTATATATCCATGGATGGGTGAGGATTCATTATTTTGTATCTAATAAGAACTATGTGTGTGCGTGTGTATGTTTTCTATCGACCAAGGATACACACATATTCACTTTTCTCTCTATATCAATAATATGGATACTTATTTGTTTCATCCTACCTGACCTTCGGATCGTGTTTATCTAGTGTTTTTATTGGTAATAGTTACTACCACTATGTATCTCATTATCTTGAAAATCATAAACATGTGTTTGTTCAGAATACTGCATCTCTTGCACATCCTGATTAATCATATCATTCGGATAAGAATCGGAATATGGTACCTCAGAGAGAACTTCAGGATCACAGCTTGGAATATTTGCCATTAGAACTGCTTTAGCCGAGGATAAGTTATCACAATCCTAGTCATATGCATCCAAGTTGTCTGTCCGAAAAGCTAAATTCTAAGGGAATATCTTCTGAGCAACTTGAGCTTCTGATATACCAGGGTCTGCTAAAAATGCAAATTGCTCTTCATCCAATATCTGACTCGCTTCATGAGCTTCGGCTAACATTATTTTCTCCTTAAACCATGTAGCATTCCTTGGCCTTTTTGGCTGAGTACACTGTCTCGCCATATGTCCTACTCCTTGACAGTTATAACACTTCATAACTCTTGGTTGACTAGCTGCAACATTTCCCTTTGAAGTAGTACCAATTCTTTTGTTTCTGGTACCAGCATAACTTTGCTTTTGTCTTCCTTGAACTTGTTGAACGGTGACTCTACCATCTTGAATGGTTGCTTGGTTTCTAGGATTAGACGATGTTCTAAATTGATTGTTTGATGGTGGAAACCTTGATGCTACAGCAGACAGAAATACCATTGCTTGGTTAATGTATTCAAACGGATCTTCTCCTTGCTGAAACATAGGAACAGCGAGACTGGAGTCTAAGTGGGGAAATTCAGCTAGAGATTGTTATGTCACTGAAGGAGATATGAATTGTAACACCTCGATAATTCAGATAGCAGCGGAAGCTAATTATGGGGTATTACTACATGAATCAACAGTCATAATCATAGAAAACAACTCATAAAGAGACATTTGGAAAATTTAGTTATCATTCAATATCATATTAGAGTTTTACAAAAGGAGGTCCCAAAATACATTTAAAACATAAAGGTTAAATGATAACAAGTTTGGACGTCTTCAAGTCCATGCCACTCTGTGCCTTAAATTGTTTAGTTACCTAAGATAAACATGCTAAAAAGGTCAACATAAAGGTTGAGTAAAATTCATAGGTTTGTAATAAAATGGTTGAATATAAGTCATCATAAGTGGTAATAATTGTACAATTACAATTATCATGGAAAACAATATTATTGCCCTAAGCTCATGACACCAAAACGTTAACATAGAAATCACCTCATTGACATTATTAAAGAACAAATGTACTCTTTGAAAGGTAACTTGCCAAATTTACCCATTATTCTCAAATATAATGCGTTTGATTACCTCATGTACAGGTAAACACAAACAGGATTCATCAATCCTGATAGATCTATCCATAATATTCATGTTTACTCACAAGTGATTAATGGTTCATGATTAAATGATATTGGCAGTGGAGGTAAACTTAGGAAATAATATATCAGGATAGCATACAGTTGAAAAATACTTGTATTCATGGTTTATAGCATGTATCCCCCCCACAGGGTTTGGAAAAACATATAAAGGTGGGACTATGAACTTACCTTAATAGGGAAATCTGATTCATGGCAAAAGTAAATCAAATGGAAGTAAACGGCTTCGTCACGCAACCTGAGGTAATATGTCAAGTCGTAGTTCGATTGTTTATATTTCAAAACTTTATTTCATAACGTTTAACGTAAATATTAATTTGGTTTATTAATTTGTAAACACATCATATCACTATTCAGGCTATCATAATCTAGAGGTCATGTAGTAAACGTTTGAGGAGCTAGGACACTTTAAATTGTAAATTCAGCAACTCGTCAAAATGTTTACCCAAATGAAAGCCCCTCAAATGAAATTCCCTAGTAACGTGATACGTTATAGTTTAAATGATAAGATTTTATCTTTTTAAGTTTCTTTAAAAGTTAGTGGATGATAAATTATGTTAAATATATAACATAATTATTATTATATGTTTTGATCGATGAATGAAATGATAAATGTGTCGGGTTTTAATAAAATCGAGTCTTATAACGTTTAAATATATTTTTATTATTAAATATAAAATATTACATTTTATACCCTTAAGAATATGAAATTGACAATATATACCCTTAGTATATATATTTTGCATTTTAAACCCCTTTATATATGATTTTAAAACATTTAACCCTTAACTTTCAAATATGGTAAAACAGGCCCTTGTGGTTTTAAGTTTAGAGTAATTACATTTTTGGCCCAAAAGTTATATAATTTCAAAATTTACAATATATACCCTCCATGCATAATTTGATTTGCATTAATAGTCTAAAATCATTATACTTGGTATTTTTTTTTTGATCTCGAAATCAATTTGCAGGTTATAGCTTATTACTATAAGCTCAAATAAGTTGCTTTTTACAAGCTTATAGCTTATAAATGAGCTTATGAGCTCGATAACCCAAAATGGGTGCATTTGGTTTAGAAATTGTAACCCGATGGGTTAAGGCTTTTAGGGTTTGATTCAATGCTTATAAAAATGATAAAGGAGCTTATAGGAATAGCTTATTAGGTCAGCTTATAACTTTTAGCTTATTAGGGTTTTCAAAAATAGCTTTTAGGGTTTTAAGAGGTGCGTTTGGTTTAGGAAAACCAAACGTGTGGGCTTAGGATTTAGGGGCTTATTCCTTGGGATTAAAAAAGTAAATAAGAACTTATTAAGATTAGAATAGCTTAAGCTAGCTTATTTAGGGTTCACATGGGTTTTAGCATTTCAAAGTGGGTCGTTTAGGGCTCGATTGGGTTTAATGGTTTCCAAAAGAGTTTTAACTTGATCAAATGATTATAACAAGGTTTATACATGATCTAAAACAATACAAGAGCTTATAGAATAAGTAAAAAGGCTTACTAGCACACGAAAAGGGTCGAAAATGATGAAATGGGTCGAAATGGCTTGGAGATGAATCAAGAACCTTTTCCTTCTTAACCTTGGCTTCTACTTGGCTTAGTATTTCTCTCTTCTCATCTAGGGCTTGGCTAGAACATCATTTGAGTATGTGATAAGTTTAAATGGTGAGTTAAGGAGGTGTGCATGTTCCGGGTTTATATAGGGTGCGAATGGAGTAGTGCCCAAGTTTGTGTGATGCCTAAGTGTTGTAATTTAGCATACAAGGGTACAAGATAAATAGTATAAGCTAGGAGTGTGGATTAGCAAGGCGTTAGAGGGGTGTGAGGGTTCGGTTTTACAAAGAGGTGACAAGGAGGCTTGCTTGGGGCTCAAGGGTGTGACAAGGTGCTTGTGTGCTAGCAAGGTGGTGACAAGGAGGTGAAAGGAGGCTAGCAAGGTGGTGACAAGGTATGGAGGGTGGTTACTTAGTTGTGGATTTAGTTAAGAACTAGTTTAAGTATTATCGGGGTGATTAGGGTTTTGGGTTAGGGTTTAGGGTTTTGGATGAGCTATGGATTGAAATGGAGGGAAACTATGGTTCAAATGTGATGCTTAAGAAGCTTGTAATCTATGCTAGAAAGGTGGTATGAAATCTCATAAGTATTTGGAGGAAAAATGGATTATTTGAATATTATACTTAATCAGATTGTACTTTAGGCTTAAAAGAGTTATACTAGGGTTTAAGAGGGAATTATATTAAAATATTATGCATTGGTAACTTGTACACTTGTATTGTATGTAAACATTTCATGTAGTCAGGGTTTTGATATAAACGTTAACGTATAAAGTCCGTTTTATAATAACGTTATAAATAGTACGTTAAATAGACAACGTATGTGGTAAAATGGATTTTAGAACATATTACTTGACATATTATAATGATCACTTGATATAAACGTTGATGGAATTGGCATTGGTAGTTGCGTGAGCTCGTTTACTTTAGAAATGTAAGTTACGTTACATAATGGATGGAATAAAACAAAAAATATTTCCGTGAAAATGGTTCTATTAAATATAATAGATGGATAATTACATTGAGGAAAATTGTGGGTTGTTATAGTCTCCCAACCTTAAAGAAATCTTGTCCCGAGATTTAGTTGGATGTTGGAGTGATGTTTGGAAATAGATGTGGATATTTGGCACAAATTTGATCTTTGCGTTCCCACGTAAATTCTGGTCCTCTTTTAGAGTTCCATCTTACTTTGACTATAGGGATGCGACTTTGTCTTAGTTGCTTGACTTCTCGATCTATAATTTCCACTGGTTCTACCACAAAATTGAGTTTGTCATCGAGCCGAAGCTCTTTCATTGGAATGATGAGGGATTCGTTAGATAGGCATTTCTTTAAATTAGAAACGTGGAAGGTACTATGGACCTTAATGAGTTCTTCAGGAAGCTCAAGTATGTATACCACTAGGCCGACCCTTTTAAGGATCTTAAATGGTCTAATGTATCGGAGGTTAAGATTTACTCATTTTCCAAATTAGATGACACCTTTCCGAGGTGACACTTTTAACATGACACGATCTCTAATTTGGAATTCCAAAGACTTTCGCCTTACATTGGCGTAACTCCTTTGTCGGTCTCTTGCAGCTTTCAAGCGTCATCAGATTTGTACTATTTTTAGTCCCGTGAGTTGAACATCTCTAACTTCGGCCCAACAGACATGTGATCAACACTTTCGACCATAAAGTGCCTCGAATGATGTTGCCTTAATACTGGCATGGTAACTGTTATTGTAGGAAAATTCTACCAGTGATAAGTGTCTCTCCCATCCTTTTCCAAAATCTATAACACATGCTCGAAGCATGTCTTCGGGTGTTTAGATGGTTCTTTCACTTTCAAAGTACTAAAGTATCTCTTTTGTCCATTGCTTCTAATCACCACATTTTGAAAAAATCTCCTCTAAGTTTTTCACTTGATCACCCTGTAGTTGTAGTTCCAGACACTCATTTTTCCATTCTTTGATAGATACTTCCTGTCAGTATTTCATAATCCACTTCTTTTTCCTCATTTGAGTTAATATTTAAATGTAATCCACTCATAAAAAATAAAAAATAAAACATTCTCTTTCTCACTATCATCTTCAGAAGTAATTTTGAAACGACCCTTCTTTCCTTGACTTAATCTTATTTTCCTAGTACACGTTTTCCTCTTTATTTACTTTCTTCTTCTTTATCCTCCTCCTGAACTTCTTCTTTACTTTCCTCCTTGCTCACCTTTACTTTTTTAGAGTGGAATTCAATTCCTTTTTTCATTCATCTATTGATTCAGTCTTTTCATCTTCAGCAGACCCCAATAGAAATAAAGATCTTCATCTGACCTCTTAATCTCTCAGACAAGGCTTGTATATTCTTTCAAAACTTCTTGGTTTTCAATTCAGAGTGCTTGAAAGCTCCTACATGGCTTCAAGTGGTCATCATTTGATTTCTCAGTTGATTCTTGGTTGGTGGTCTATTCCTGATGGCCTTTGATCTTTGTTGAGCAAGGAATTTTTCTTTGAGCAGCAATTGTGTCATGGAGGAACTTTGCTCTTTCTTCTATTGTAAATTGCTCTCTTTCTGTTCTTGGAATCTTCTCTGCAAGAAGTCTGTCAAATAGCCCCCCTCAATCTTGCCTTTATGTCATCAAAATTTCTATGAGAGCTTTCATTGGTAACTTTTTCTTCTGCTAGTCTGTTCTTTCTTCTTCATCTCCCTCTTCTTTATTTTCCTAACTATTTCTCATCACTTGCAAGCTGCTTAAACTTTCTTCTCAGGCTTCAGGAATAACATCAGATTTCACTTTCAGATTCATCCTCACCTCTTCTATTTTCTTCTTTCCTTTGTCTTGGATCAATTTTTGGAAGGCGGCTTTAATGTCAAAGTGATCTTGTTAGAAAGTAGGCCTAGGTCTGTCATTTCTATCAATATCCTATCAACTCTACACCTTCTCCTTTTCTCTAGAAACTGCTTTGGCTGACTCATGTTGAGAAGAACCTTAGCTATTGTTTCATCATCACCAAAAATTGTAAAAGTAGGTGTTTGAGTAGCTTGAGTAGCACTTCCTTCTTTAGTATGATCTTTAGTACCATTTCTTTGCTCATCAGTACTTTCAATTTGCTCATCGGTACCTTTAATTTGCCTGTCAGTACTAACTTTGGATCCGTTAGTACTAACTATTGGTTTGTCATGTACAACTATCTCCTTGTCATACTAACTGTCCTTCCCTTGTACAGTTACTAAGTACATCTTCATTACTAAGTATAATTTTCCAATCAAATCTCCTTCTCTCACCCACTATAATCTCTTATCCTCCCCACAACTTGAGCAATTCTCATGCCATATATCAACTGGTATCTCAGGAATATCATCAAATAAGTATCTCTATGGAGCGGAAGTTTACCTTAACACAGGGCTTCCTCCCGTTGTTTGGATAGCAACTCTTTGTGCCCCAGTGTTTCTTTTGAAGGAATCTCTTTCTTGCCAATCTGTGCTATTCAAGGAACACATTGCAGCCATGCTCTGTGGTTGAGTACAGGTTTAGCTTGCCTACTTGAGCTTATGATCTGAGCCTTCAAGTGTTGTATTTCTTTGGCTTGATCTGAAACCTGGCACATACAGAATGACAAGATCATAGACACTTTTGTGAGTGTCATGGTCACCCTCATTCCCGAAAGGGATTTATCACTGAATGACTGACCTCCCAAGATTCACCAGAAGTTTTGAATAGAATCAGGAATGATAGTAGATGGTGAAAGGTCTTGGGGATGGGTCAGTATTTGGTTGCTCAATAGGTACTTCATCAATTTTGAGCAGGCGATGAGTTAGTCTGTGGCTCATTAGTAATTTACACTAGTGGGAGCAGATAAGGTGTAGGTTGTGCTTCAGATGAGTCTTTCTGAAGGATCACCTCAATCTCAGTTGGTTGAACCCAACATAGAAGCCAAAAAGGGGTGACTTTCCCAGAGAAATGTTTACCCGTATTAACACATAAAGAAAAGACTTTACTGGTTAATGTATTTACAGGAAAATGATCCAAAGTACAGGTACTTAGCTAGTTGTTTATCCTAAAAAGATAGAAATAAAACGTTGTACATTAACAAACTTCTTTTAGCCATCTAAATGTCCCTAACATAACCATCAAAAATAAATTTAAAAAATATACTTCTGATTAATGTTAAGCAAATGACAGCATGTGGCAATATAAGTAGAAATTTATCCCTAATATGTTCTTTTTAAACTAAGGCAGTGGATACATTGTAATGAAAAATAAAAACCTCCATTGGGGTAAAAACAAAGCTTTATTAAATGTTAACACTGTTAAATCCCCCTCATATCCCATAAGCTGTATAGCATAAAATATAGCCTGATTAGGTAATGAGTCTATCCCATTAGCATCATCAAAAAGAAGATCACTTCTTATTGATGCCTCAGAGATAGACACAGCTTGGCCAGCTACATGCATTAAAAGAAATTTAAAAATTTGTTGTATAATGTGCCAAAAATTGTAGATGATTTTGGACTTAGCAGACGTCCAAAACTGTTCAACAAATGTAGTAGAAACAACAGGACTTACCGTGAGAGCATGATGAATGGAACTGCGCTTAAGAAAATCAATGATCTCGTGAAACTCTGCATTCCCTTTAGACTTCTCAGATAAGCGACCATGTTTGCTTAGGACATTAATCAAAGTACAGCCAATTGTATCGAAAGAGTTATCGTCGTAAGAGAGGATATTAGGGCTTGTAGATACGAATGCAAGTTGAGAGAGATGCGTAAGGAACTGTGAATTGAATGGGTTTATATAGTTTAAGGAGACCTAACTTCAAGGAAACCGTGGTCAATTACACTTTGTATCATTGCGATATTTTTCTTCAACGTCTCTATAACGGTACAAAACTTTGTCCACGGTACGAACTTTGCACTGTCGGTACACTATGTCAAAGCCAAAGATTGAACAAATGAGAAACAAGAGATGTTTCAGTACCAGCCAATAACTCTTCTCATGACTCTCTTATATCCTCTCAACCTTTTGGAAAAGCATCACCTACGGTTAAAATGTAATCCCTTACACCAGAACTTTCATACAAACCTATACTCACATCAATTTTCCCACCCCTTTTAACCAATGCAGCTTATGGAATTTAATCATCCCAAAGAAACAAACCAAGAACTTTGAACCTGCTAACATCAAATGGCCCTTGTTAGTAGATCACTACATTGTCATCATTTGTATTTTAAGCACCTGGATTAAGTTTCTTCTCAATAAGCACTCTTATGAAGTGGTGCCTAATAGCCAATATGCGTTGTGTTTGGAATGATATACTGGGATTGTTTACAATGCATAAAGGTGCTTTCATTATCAATATAGATCTTGTGTTCGATGAAGTTGGAACCTATGTCCTAACATTGAATTGTGAATCCACAAAACTGCCCACAGCAGCTTGCAGCAGCAACATATTCTGCCTCCGTAGTAGAAGTAGCCACAATGGTTTGCTTTTTGCATTGCCAAGAAATGAGTCTCCTGCCAAGAAATATCACACCTCCTGTTGTTATTTCCCTATCAAGATTTGCACCAGCCATATGTCACTATCTGAGTAGGATCTCAAGCCAAGAAGACACTCTAGGATACCAAAGACCCAGTTTGGGTTTGCCCTTTAGATACCTAAAAATTCTCTTGACAGCACTTAGATGGGAGGACTTTGGAGTGACCTGAAACCTAGAACAAGCACAGACTGCAAACATAATATCAGGCCTAGAAGCAGTCAAGTACATTAAAGAGCCAATCCCAAGGAACATGAGATGGAAATCACATCACTGTTCCTCGACCTTGACTAAAGGCTTTTGAGTCTCAATTGGTGTACTAGCAGTCTTAAACATTTGCAAAGTCCAAATTCTTCAGAATTCTACCACACGCAACATACTATATCCTGACTAATAAAAGATACCATCTGCTTTCTGTTTGGACTTGTAATCCAAGAAGTAATGAGCTCTCCTATTGACCTCATCAGGAATCACTCTTCATGAATGCCTCAAATTCATCACACAAGATTTCTTGTAACCAAAGATGATATCATCCACATAGACTTAAACTAGTATGATATCATGTTTGTCCTTCTTTATGAAGAGAGTTTTGTCAATGGTTCCTCTTCTGTATCCATTCTTTAACAAGAAAGTAGATAAAGTAGCATACCAGGCTCTGGGAGCTTGATGTAGCCCATAGAGAGCTTTTACAACTTTGTAGACTTTCTGAGGATATTTAGGATCTAGAAAACCTGGTGGTTGAGACACATATACCTCCTCATCAATTTTCCCATAAAGGAAGGCACTTTTCACATCCATTTGATAGATTATAAAGCCCATATATAAGGCAAAGGCTAAAAAGATCCTTATGGCTTCAATCCTTGTCACAGGAGCAAAAACCTCATCATAGTCTATACCTTCCTCTTCATATGCTCCCTGACAACTAACATTGCTTTATTTGCTGACAACAACGTCCGCTCGTATCCTTCTTATTTCGATAACCCACTTGTACCGATAAGCTTCTTCCAAAGGCAAATCTACTAAGACCCAAACTTTCTGTATCTTAAACTGCAGCAATTCTTCTTGCATAGCATCAACCCAAGCTTTCATCTTCAAGTGCTTCTGAAATATTTCACTGGGTTCATTTTGAGAATAGGAAACAAGCAAATAAAACAATGCTGGAAGTCCCTTGATGAATATTTTCTCCTTTGCTTTTGAACATAGCTAACAAAAGCATGGGCTCCAGAACTTTTATTCACTTTGCTTCTTGTTAGCAACAAGTCGTGCTTTGTTGCGAATTACAGTCTGATCTTCATCCTTCTTGTTCTTCCATAACCACTTTAGCTTTATAATCATCTTGCCAAATGGTTTGTCGACTAGTTCCCAGACTTTTAGTCTGTCGAACTGATGAAGTTCATCCTGCATTGCTTCGATCCATGCAGAATCAGCCATTGCCTCCTTAATGTTCTTCGGTTCAACAATACTCACCGTGAGCGCGAACATACACATTTCAGGATCTGTGGCAAGCTGTCGTCTTGTTTGAACTGGCATGGTTGGATTTCCACGAACTTGTTCTAATGGATGATCTTTGGTCCATCGGTAATCATGACTTTGTGGTTGAAATGAATGCACATCGGTATTATCAATGTTGCGTGAGGAAGACTCACCAATTTCTTGTACCCGTGTACAAAAAGGATTGATAAATTCATCTTCTTGAAACGATGCATTCGGTGCTTGATCATTGTTGTTGTCCTCAGTATGACCATGTGTTGGATTGTAATATTCTTCAAGTAAAGGACTGAAGAGAAATTCCAACCCTTGTTGTGACGAATCTGTCTTCTCTGCTGTAGGAACAACATTTTGTATTAGGGGAACGGGGTCAGAGTTAGCCTCAATTTTATTGAGTCAATAAAGGAAGTTCGTTCCCGTGTTCAAGACCTCACTTCTGGGGAGATTGTTAGCCTCAATTTATTGAGTCGAACAAGGAAGTTCGGTCACTCTACGATGGAGCTTCGGTCTTTAATTAGTTAATGTTGTAATAGGATAATATCAGGAACCGGACTCGATAGATAATCTAATATTGTATATGTTTCGGGTTTAATCCCAAGCAAAACCCGAGCCCGGGTCCTAGTTAAATATCTCGCGCGTCACTTTTAAGTGTCGGGGTATATAAGGAACTTTTCCACTTGGAAAAGTTAGTTGTTCAAAATATCTAAGAAATATCTTTTCACTTTTCTCTCTAACCTCTCTCTAGTTTCTCTCTCTAAAACAACTTATCTGTTATTCTTATTTCTAGTTCGATTTCGTGATCGATTGTATGTTATGAAGTGATAACGGGATCCTACAATTGGCATCAGAGCTACGTGTGGATTCGTGGTTGATTCATGTGGTTCAACAAGATCAAATTCGTGGGTCAAAAAGAAGTCAATAGAAAAAAATTGAGTGACTTGAGATTGTAATTTCTTGATTTGTTGGTGAAGTACTAGTAGTTATTTTATACTTGTTCAATGGTAGTTGATGAGGTGGAACCAACTGGATCAACAACTCTGAAGCAAACAAATAGCTACCTGATCTGGGGAATGTTCATGGTGGAAGATTATAGTACACATTAAACAATGGTTAAAAGGATTCATGTCTTTCTTGGATGGTGGAACATATGGTGTTGGAGAAACTGAGATTTGCACGAGTCCTGAAATGATGTATCCAGGAGTCATCAAAGAAGGCGCAGGTCTGAACTGATTTGCAAAAGAGCCGTGAATTGACCATTTCAAGAATTGAACTTGCTCTGCTGTAGTGCGGAGTTGGTGGTGAAAGTTGGAATGAATGATTCTTTGACAGGGAGGAGATTCTGGTTTAGGTTCATGAGAGATCGATGACTGAAGTATCAGTAAAGGAACAGATGAAGAAACTTGTTGGATAGGAACAGTGACCATGGATTCAACTTTGGTTTCCATAGTAGTTTTTCCTGGTTCATCTTTTACTTATATATTTCTTCAGGATCAGGCTTATTTTCCTCATTATCATCCCCAGTATTATCATCTCTATCAAAATGTTCACTGTCCACATCTTCTAAATCAGCTTTGCAGAGCTTCTTCTTTCCTGTTCGTCTGCAGAACCATTTGATGAATAACCCAATATCATACGTCTTCCTTTGAAGCTTGTTCTCCGTGGGAACTTGATACGTTGTGGCGTATGTATTTGCCCAGTTATTCTCTGGTGTTACGGATAAATCATTCAGGGCTCCAGAATGTGAGTCCTGTCTGGTTAAGTGTAGCTGGTCTCTCCGCCTTCCGGAAATAGGCTTTCAACCTTATGTGGTCGACACCTTGGGAATGTGGACGTTATCAGTGTCCTCCAAATCAGAGACGTGCCTTTCATCCTGCATTGGAATGTTATCTGAAGATTGTTCAGACTGTTCTGATTCGGGATCAGACATGTGCATCGAAGAGTCAACATTAGCATCTCTTGTGTCAATGATCTTCCATCCAGTAGAGGGAAGAGCTGGATGTTGTTTGGAAGCAGATGCATCAGACTTCCGTGGTTTCTTCAAACTTTGCTCATCATATTTTGTAGGAGGTTGAGCTGACCTAGAAGCACCTGAATCGTGTCTTCTCCTCTTTGCTGACTTACCCTGGTTTGATCCAGCTGAAGGGCCTTCATCATCATCACTATCATGCTTTCTCTTGTGGTCTTTAACCTTGACTGTAACTTCCTTATCCATGACATCTTCATCTGCTATTAAAGCTTCCATTTGAGCATGGTATAGATGGTAGTTGGCAGTATTTCTGTTTGCAGTCTTGTTCTTATTCATGTGTTTGAAGTGAGAAGACTGCTTTAGATCATTATTCTTAAGAGGCACCTTGTCTGTTGACCTGATGGTGTAAGTGGAATCTTGTTTTCTCCTACCGTGTTCACTTTAGATTTATATTCTCCTTTGGACTCTTTCTGATTCTGATTCTTGATGGGACCTCTTAGGCCAGGCAGCACAGAGTATTCTAGATTAAATCTGCAGTGTGTTGTTCAAGAATCTCTATGGAAGAGATCATCAAGTTGTGTTCCTTGATATCATATAACAACCGTAGGAACTTGGGATTTAATGAAGCCAAATACATCAGTTGTGTGAGCAGTCTTCTTTACTTCAGACATCCTTGTCCAATCCTTGCCAATCTTAGCATGAAAGGCGATGAATGGAGTGATTTCAGGGAGAGATTGTGGTGATTGTTGTAGCTTTAGTGTTGATTGGGGAGGAGAGACCAGTGACGATCGGCTTAATAGATGAGGGACATCTGTGAAGGGAGCGATTACTGGAAGGAGTTGACGTGACGGTTTGATGAATTTGAGATCAGGTATGGTGGAATCAGGATCCTCTATAACTTTAAGATTTTCTACTCTGATCATCAGTGAGTTGGTTTATCATAAAGATAATTGATCCCCAAAGTTATAAAGTGTCATTGAGATTTTTCATGGAAGGACATAGAACCAAAATGACTTTCTGGATTTTCTTCGGATGACAAGTCTCGTCTGTTATGAGCTTCTGGTTTTATGGAACCTTGGGTAGCGCTGTCACGAGGAATTTCATTATCCTATGTTCTATGGGTTTGTCCACAGAGACACATGTTTTTTCAGAGTTTGATCCAGTCTGCGTCTTCTTGCCATGGGCTTAGGGTCTGGTCCAGACACAATTCTTGCCATGAGTAGCATGACACCTTCTATTGCCCAACAGCTTATTCTTAAGCTTCAGTTAAGCTGATAGATTTACCTAATTCCAAAGCTAAGTCTGGTTTAGGGACGATGTTGTCATGCATGAGTGATCTCTAAGGCCTTCTTTCAAAAGATCAGCACTCAGAGTAAACCATTTTTCATCAAGTTTGAAAGCTATAAACCCCAGTCTTTGCATCATGAGTCAGAGTATTCCAGAACAGCTGAATGTAGATAGAAGGGAATTTGCTGATGCAGTGAATGCCCTAACGAAGTTTGTGTTCTTGAAATATCAACTGAAATGTGGAAGATAGGATTCTTCTGCAACTTTTGTAGATCTTAGAGAAGGTTTCCCTTTCCAATCTGTAACTGTTCTGAGCAATGAAGGATCTGTTCATCTCATCTTGTAGGTTCAGGTGCAGGAATATTCTCTTCTGCCATCGTATCTGTTAAAGAATATCAACAAAGATAGACAAACATAGCATATAATCAATGTTAGATAAAGATGTTCGCCTTAAGTTTGACATGCCCTTGATATTCAGATTAGCACAAAATATTTCCACATTAGAGTCACTGGACATTAGGTTAAGTCAACATTGGTCAACCTTGGTCGATGGTCTAGAGATTATCTGATAGGCTCAATGACAAGTTAACTAAGCCTGTATGAGAGTCAACAAGACAAATGGTCCTTTGGAATAGGCCTAAGAGGTTTATTGGGCTTATTGGGCCAAGACATGGACAATTAGCCTAAGACGCTGCCCAACAGATCACCAAAGACCATGCCAGTTGGGTTAACATCTCCGCACATCAAGAATATGCAACCGCCCTCCTATTGACATTAAGCAAGATCCAAGGCATTTTAGTTTATCTTAATCTCCTAGCAGACAGATTTAACACCTTACAGACAGAATTTTATCAAACTTACAGATTTAACCACCTACACTTTCAATTTTGACCCATTTTTATACACATTCAAAGACCAAAGATAAACCCTCTTAATCACATTTAATTCACTATTCTCCCCTTCAAAAATTGCATATGCGATTGCCATTTTTGACTCTAGTGAATTATAATACCAAGCCCTTTAAGTGTACGTTGGTCTACTTAAACATATCTCAGAACATGCATGGGAAATAGAATCTTGTTAATGAGAATGGTCACAAAACAAGAAATTTCTTTCTTTTAAAGCTAAAGCGCATGAAGCCGTGTACATCTACTTTTCGTTGAAAAACTGGTTTCGTACAAAAGAATACTAAAAGCCATAACTTGAGTCTAACAAAAATGAGTGTTTCGAAAAGTTGAACTCAAGAACGAAAGGATTTCTCTTTTTCGTTATTAAGGATAAATGCACTAACATGTACTTTTCCTTTTAATCTGATGATGGGGTTACAATCTAACATTTGATTACCAACCAATTATCCATGAGCTCAAAACTTGGATTGTTTTGCTTCTATATAAGCTCATGATCCATAAATGTTTTCTCTTTTCGTTGTCAAGGATAAATGCACTGACCCGTTACTCTTTCCTTTTCTCTTGAAGCGATACACCTTTCTTTACTTTAAGGAACATGGCTTGAAGAGATGCCAGTAGATGCCATTTGACATTAAGGAACGAGGTTTGAACCATTTTGTTCAAACGTCATCAAGATGAAGAACGAGGCCTAAACTGTTTTGTCCAAACATCTTTTGATGAAGAACGAGGCTTGAACTGTTTTGTGTCCAACGACCATCAAGATGAAGAAGGAGGCTTCTGAACTTGATGTGTAACAGACATCTTTTGGAAGACATTGCATTTATCAGATTTGAATTCATTGAAACTCCTGACGTATGAGATATCAGTCTTTTTGGTAACCAAACTCGAGTCTTTCTTTAAAGGATTGACAGTATGTTCCGGCACAACTTGAGTTAGACAGCTACCTGCACTAACATAAAGAGTTTGATTGCATTCATATGGGTTAGTGATATAATCATTTGAACCATTTGGAGGTTCACTGTCAACTTTAGTTGTGCTATCTATGAACACCTTTCCAGTAGGTATCCACCTAAGACTAACAGTCTTGAAAATTCTTACCACCGTTGGTTGCCAACTAAGACAAGATCTAGGGTGTGTGGTTTCTCATGACCAGCCACGAAGATTATTGAGAGATAACCTATTGTTCCTATACCATTCTGCCTACCAGGTTTATGAGTGTGGTTCTTTGGTTCAACGGGATTGTTGTTTCTGATCTTTCTTGGAGGGACTGCTGAACTTTTAGCAACTGAGTTTTCTCCTATTCAGTGATCTTTATTATACAATCATACATAATTTTGTATTAAAGATATATTATGACAAATAGAACAAAACAAATTGTTTGGAGTCCAAAAGAATGAGAAGAAACTAGAATTCCTAGAGTGATCTATAGAGGCCTCACCATTTGACATTCCTAACCACTACACTTAGATACATAGAATCTCCTATTATATGTTTCGAGGTTTTGGTGCTACATGCATATTAGGAGTGTTAGTGTGCTCTATAGAGGGCATATCCTTATGACTTTAAGAATCCTGCGGTTTTTGTCTTGTTCAGTTTTCCTAAGGCATCCTCTTTTTAGCATAGTTACGCATGAACCCATATCATTAGAACCATATGATATCTTTTTGACTATTCCATAGAGTGTTTGGTGCCTTTACCTAATGAGGTTTTGCTTTTCAGTAGAAGATTCTCTTAACTTTAGGCAAATAATGGGGAGTGATGTTTTTGACAAATCATTTTTCCACTCTCAACTTTGGGATGAGTTAGTTTTTTCGTTTGGGACGGCAAAAGGATGAGTCTTGAAATTCTAGGTCGTTCAGACGTAAACGCATTCGGTTGTCTAACAACTAAATGGTTTCTAGATGGTTGTAAAGGCGGTTTCCCCAAGATTGATGCTTTGGTAAACTTAGAATCTACTATATTTCCTTTTAACTTTCTAAGTTCATTATTTAATGCCGCATTTGCAAAAACCTTTTCCTGAGATCTAAGTATCTTTGTTAAATCAGCATTTTTACGACAGACTTTTGATTAATTTGAGATAATTAAAGATTCACTGTGTTGCGGTGTTGGTGTTGAGGTGTTGTATGCGGGGTGTTGTGGGCCGAGATGTGTCTTTAATTGAATCAAAAGTTCTTTGTAAGTCTGTTTCATAATGCTCATTGTCGTTATTGTAGTTGCTCATTTGTTGCAATGTAATTTTAGCCCACATGTGTTCTAATTCGATGTTAATTTTAACTTTGGGCTTCATTACTTGTTTCACTTCATACTTTTAATTTGCTTTCTTCAAGTTTGCCAAATTAGTGTGGTTTTTGGCCCATGTAGTGTGCTTTCAAAATCATTAATCACAAAAAATTCACGAAATTTCAGGAAATTCTATTGTTTGGGTGGTCAGCTTTTGATTCTTATATGGTTTGTTACTTTCAAAACTTTCTTCCTTTTGTTGAATTTGTTAATTATTCAAGTGAAATACAATGTTTTTTCCGTAGTTGTAAAAAAAATGTTTTGAAAGTTCATTGTAAATTTCCTTATCAACCAATATCTTTCGTTTTGTGAAGCTCAATTTTAAGCCCAAAGCATCATTGGTCATCTCTTCCTCTCCTTTGAACCACATATTTGTATGAAGTAAGAGTGGCCCCCTCCCCTGCCCCCTCCCTCCCCTGCACCCCTCATCCACACCTACGTTCCCCCCCCGCCAACAGATGCTGTGTCGTAACTGGGTATCAGATTGACTCAGTTTGCTGTGGTCTATTAGCAAGGATATTATGTAGAGCCAGTCAATTGTACCTCAGCAATTGGTCTATCGTCATTTACTAGCCGTTATCTGCCATCCACAGCCTTGTTGTTGGTATAACTCCCTGATCTGCTACTTGTATTTGCTTGTCGAGACTTTTGTCCCACTGCTTTCTGTGAAACCCACAAACCCAGTATCAACTGCCTTCAACGGCATATTGACATTTTCCTCTTGCCTTTGAATTGTGTTTCAATCTACTGATTTGCTGAATTGCATTGTTGTTTTGGCTATATCAAACTGCCTTTTTGATACAATCAAGCTGTCAGCCATTTTCTTGAACTGGATGATCTGATCTCTTGAGGCTGAATTTGACACTTGACGTAATTTGATGCTCATGATAGTATTTCATCATGCAACTGACTTCCATTCTCTCTTAATGCCATTAAGATTCATTTTCTTTCATGCGTAATACACCTAAGTTATTTACACACTATGATTGACCGCTTCAAGTGTATCCAGCCCCCCCCCCCCCCCCCCCCCCCCCCCCCCCCCCCCCCCCCCATTAAGAAAATTTCTGAGTAACTCACGTCCTGTACGCCAACACTAGTTCACAGCGTAGTGAAGTATTCGAAGTATTGTTGCCCAACATTGATTCAGAAGATCCGTTGCATTTACCCCTTTTGAGGCAAGAAAATTCCTTGAACTGTGTTTTGATGTGTAGATGACAAGTATTTGCATTAACCCCCAATGAAGATTCTCTCTTCAAGTTTAGCCTTAACTGATCTAGATTATGAAACATCTTCAATTTGAAAGTCTGATGCTCTTCACCAAAGAATGAGCAAAATGGAGTGCCTTTGTTTTGCGAGCCATTGCGTCAGTTGAAGCTCTCTCTCTTTTGAATTAGAATTAGAAGATTCCATTGAAATTCGATGTGTGAAATAAAATTAAGGATCTTAAGTAGATAATGTGATTGATGGTGTGGTTTTAAATGCAATTTAACGTTCACGCGGAATTTTTACAAGTATATATGATTAAAATTGATATAAGATAAAGGGATTTTACTAAATCAATATAGTAAACCTGTGAATGGAAATAAGCGTTGATGTTTTTATTATTATAAGGTAGGTTTGTTGTTTGATTAATGCCCAGTTTAAGTCCTGTTTAGGTTGACGGTTTGTTATTTGGCCCTATAATATTTTGAATTTTTGACCAAAACAAAAATTTTCACCTGTTTCATAATTTAAATTTTGTGTAAAAATTAGCCTAAAAAGCTTTGAAAAATTAATTTTTTCTTAATTTTTCCCGCCAAAAAAAAATAATTTTGATTTTTTTAACAAAAAATTTTTACCCGTATTTACCAAATTTTAAATTTGGTGTAAAAATGAGCTAAAAAGGCTATAGGAAAAATTAAATTTTTTATTTTTTTTTAAAATCAAACCGCGCGCCCTCCCCCCCCACCCCCCCCCCCCCCCCCCCACGCCCCCCCCCCTCCCCCCCCCCTCCTTCCCCCCCTAAAATCAGAACCTCCCAATCAAACCGATGCCTTCTCCCCCCCCCCCCCCCCCCCCCCCCCCCCCCCCCCTCTAGAAAGCGCTGCCCTAATAAAATACTCAAATCGCCGTTTGGTAACTCGCCGTTTAGCAACTCGCCGTTTTAACAATCTCACCCGTTTTAACTAACTCGCCGTTTTGTTAACAACTCAACCGTTTTAACAATCTTGCCGTTTTTGAACAACTCGACGATGTGTTTTAGCCAACTTCACCATAATCTTGTACCAACTCGTTCTCCGACTATTATTTTCAAGCCAACTCGCACTATACCTGTTGTAAACCGCCGCGAACTATGCAACTCGCCATGACTTTTGGCAACTCGCTTTGACTTTTTCTCTAAATTTCTGCCGATCTGTCCCTTACTTTTGTCAAACCCGCCGTTAGATAATGATATTTAACCAACTCTCCAGAAGACACACTTGGTACGAATTAAGCAAAATCAAGCCATATATCTTTTCCTATACACGAATCAAAGCTCTAAACATGCAATATAAGAATGTGTATGAAGATTAACCTTCCAACTAACATGTATTTCTTCGTGGATCATAAAAATGAAGCAACCCTCGAAGAACATCAAACTTAATAACCTTATAAATAGAACTAGGAGCTTGTATACCACTTGAAATTGTTACAATCTAACCTTTTTGATGTGTAGAACAAGAGAAGATCAAGATTTACAAACAAATAAGCCAAAATAAAAATGAGCCGTGGGTTTTTTTCTTCAAAAATAAGCCACGAATTTGAGCTTATTTAACCATATGATATCAATCATGAATCCACCCGATTGGCTTGTGGATTACCAGTTGTAGGTTCCCGAATTAAACATAAGTGGTATAGATCTAAAGAGATCCAGAGAGAGAAAGTTAGAGAGAGAGAGAGTTGAGAGAGAGAATAATACACACTAAAGAGTGTGTGTAAAATGAGTAAAATGCTTACCTCTTCCAAAGTTGCGAAGAGGTATTTATAGTTTGTTTACAATACACGGGTATTAGTAACGGTTCAATACCGAAAGTCATACGTTTACCTATTAAATACGGCTATATTGAAACAGTAAAATACACGGGTGTGACCGAGTCTTCCTTTTTCTTAATATCTAACAAAATGGGAAAGAACCACTTTATTGATTGGAATCCTAATGAACATTAATTGATGTGTGTATGTAACTCCATCAAAGATGCTAAGTCATTGCTACAAGCTTGTTAATAATTTTAACTTTTTGTTATCCTTCCAACACAAATTACACCTCATCCAACAACTAACAATCCTCATTAATTCCAAAAAAACCACCACACTATCACCTATTTGTATAATCATCAAACCTCCTCACCTCATTAGTGCCATCCAAACCTTAATTCCAGCCATTTTGTACCAGCCATTTCATTTTCGCTCTCCTCGCTCTCTCACCTCCACACTTCGCTCTCGCTCGCGCTCTCAATCAGACTCGCTCTGCCATAAAACTCGCCACCTCAACGCAGATATACGAACAGTACACCCCAACCACACATACCATTATGTGGAGGAACAAGCCTAAGATAGATACATTAAGCTTGGATGATCTTTACAACAACCTGAAGATCTATGAACTAGAGGTCAAAGGAACATCAAGCTTAAGCACAAACACACAAAACGTAGCCTTTGTGTCCTCAAACAGTACCAACAGTACAAATGGAGCAGTTAATACTGCTCATGGTGCTACAACTGCTAGCACTCAAGCTACTGTTGTTAACTCAACAATAATTGACAACTTGAGTGATGTTGTCATCTGTGCTTTCTTTGCAAGTCAACCAAACATTCCACAACTTGACAATGAGTACTTGCAATAAATTCATCCTAATGATTTAGAAGAGATGGATTTAAGGTGGCAGATGGCTATGCTAACAATGAGGGCAAGGAGATTCTTGAAGAACACTAGAAGGAAGTTTTCTATGAATGATACTGAGACCATTAGGTTTGATAAGTCCAAGGTGGAATGTTACAACTGCCACAAAAGGGGACACTTTACAAGAGAGTGCAGGGCTCCTAGGAACCAAGAAAACAGGAATAGGGAGAACACAAGAAGGGTTGTGCCAGTAGAGACAACTACTTCTAATACTTTGATGTCTTGTAATGGTTCTGGTTATGATTGGAGTGATCAAGCAGAAGAAGGTCTAACTAACTTTGCACTCATGGCTTACTCTTCTACAAGTTCTAACTCTGAGGTATCTACTGATTCAAACTGTTCATCATCTTGTTTAGAAAATGTTAAAATTCTTAAAGAAAAAAATGAATAATTGTTAAAAGACTTAAGGACATCTAAGTTAAATGCTATTACTTATAAAACAGGTTTAGAATTTGTAGAAGCAAGACTTCTAGTTTATAAGAAAAATGAGTCTGTTTATAAGGAAGATATCAAGGACTTAAAACGTGATATTCATTTAAGAGAAGTAGCCATTACAGAGCTTAGGAGGAAGTTGGAACTGGCTCAAAAACAAAAAGATGAAATTCAGCTAACAGTAGAAAAACTTGAGAATTCATCTAAAAGTTAAAGCAAACTAATAAACTGTCAGATAATTGATAAGTGCAAAACAGGTTTAGGGTATAATGCTGTTCCACCTCCCTATACAGGAAACTTTATGCCTCCAAAACCTGATTTGTCATTCTCTGGTCTAGAAGAGTTTGTAAATAAGCCTATAGTTAGTGAGCCTACAACTAAGAAGCCTGTAGTTCAGACTAGTGAAGCTAAGACTAGTGCAGACAAGCCTAAGGCAGTTAGGAAGAATAATGGTACTCCAATTATTGAGGATTGGGTGTTTGATAGTGAGGAAGAAGATGTGCCTTAGGCTAAGATTCAAAAGAAAACTGTTAAACCTAGTATTGCTAAAATAGAGTTTGTTAAATCTAAAGAGCAAGTAAAATCTCCTAGGAAAACAACTGTTAAACAAGGTAATCAAAATAGGCTGAACACACATAGTCCTAGAGGAAACCAAAGAAACT
>BQNB010058651.1:0-26493 GCA_026074375.1 Tanacetum coccineum
AAATAGATTTAATATTATAGTGACTTGGTTAATTGAGTGACACACTTTACTAAGTCAATCAAATATAAGTCTTGGGTTAAAATGGACGATTTATGAAAACGCTCTTTTGACGAAAAAAGTTTTTTGTGAATTAAGAATAAAAACTAAGATCATGATTATCATCATTGCTACTGAATTGTATGGACTATCTGAGTAGTTATATCTCTTTATTATCGAATTTACTCTTTGTTACTTATTTGCTATTTTACTCGAAAAAGTCTATTGTTATTTATTTTATATATTTGATTACGTGAACATAAACAAATCCATGTGGATCGACCTGGTCTTACATAAAATATTATACTACATACGTGGGTTATACTTTACCCGTGTATTGGTTTAAAAATAGGTGAAACTAGTATTATAAATTTAAAGCTTTTACAAAACATCAAAGTTTTTGGCGTTGTTTTCGAGAATTTTATTCTGTTCCATAATCATTTCTAAGTTTTTAAAATGAATAATAATCACTTTTCCCTTTAAATCAATGTTCTACACACTTTCTGTGACTTCTGTTGCAGAAAGTGCGCCGCACTTACACCCGTAACCAACAAACCCGACGTACTTATTCACAAGTACACCACACTTTCTGTAAAACCAAGCGTTTTTCCTAAAACGTTTTCCAGAACTTCAAATCAACTTACCCTACTTCATAACATTTTTGCCTTAAGACATTACACCAAAATCAAAAACGAATTTTTATAAATTTCCAACAGTTTTCATAAGAATTTAAAAATTCGAATCAAAGTACGCCGCACAAAATCCTTTGTGCACCACACTTATCTGCTCAGAAAACAAAATTGATTTCTTTCGATTTTGATTTTGCTCTTTTACTTATGATACCCCTTCTAAACAGTTACCGTTGGATGCATACACGTGCTTCCAATTCTAAACTTCTCGAACCATTAGCCGAACGGAAAAGAACTTTATACTGCAGACTTCGACGAAACAAAAGAGTTCCATTGGAATGAAGGGACAAACGACCCGAAAACCCAAGAGAGGTATATCCACCTATCCTCGATATCACCAATTTCTATTACTTTCTCAACCTTCTTGAATTATACGATTCCATGGCTAATCTCGATGATGAACCCATGTGGGCAGCTGACCATGTTGTCGCCCCGACTCCCGGTCCGGCAATCACCAAACCTGCAACTGCCAATGAATTTTAAATCAAAGGTAATCATTTGACTCTTGTCAAAATAAACCAATTTGATGGTAGAATTAAAACCGATCTTCACAAACACATTCATGAATTTTTTGATGTATGTGACATGTTCAAATACGGAGCAACCGAGAACGAAGTCGTCCGACTTATGATGTTTCCCCTATCACAGGTGAAGCAAAAACTTGGTTAGATGAACTTAACAAAGGAACTATTGCATCCCCGGAGGAATTTCGAACAGCTTTTATAAGTAGATTCTTTCCCCCATCACTATTCTCGATTCTTGAGAATAGCGGATTTTTTTCTACGAACATGAAACTCTAAACAGATGCATGGCTTTGCATGATGAATTTACTCTGAAATTTCAGGGATACGGTTTAACCAAAAGAATACACTAAAAATTTTTATCATGGACTTATCGAAATAACTCAAGAAGCTTAACTGCCGTAGTTGGAGGCACTTTCTTTATTAAATAACCCAAATCAAGCCTTCACTTCTCAAAGATATGTCTTATCAAACTTGACTGGGCTAAAAACCATAAAACCCAAAACTCTTTTCGTTAAAACTGTAGCTTTCGCAGATGAAGGCTACAGTAAATAGGATGTGTGGTGTGACAACAAGATTACACCTTGTTTAGCCAAACAAACCCTAGCATTCAAAAACTTTGAAAAACCTAAAACCAAATGATACCATAATTCTTGCTTATCTATTGCTTAACACTTGTAAAACCAAACACCATTAATCACCCTGGGACATCTTAGATATGTCTGTAGGAATTACTTGTATGTGTTTTATAAAATCAAACTTAAAGAATGGAATAGGGTTTTGGTTTGAGTCGGGGGCTATCGGCTTATTTTGGGACTATTTCTTTCATTTAAGTAATCAAAGCAAGTAAAACTCTCCTAAAAATAAGTCATAGCCCCACGGGCTCAAACCCAAAACCCTTATACTTCTAATTTTTGATTTTTAAAAAACACAACTTACTAAAAGTATTCAGGGCAATTTACAAAATGAGTAAATGAATTAATGATGAAAGATTTATTTATTAAGATTATAAATAAATAAATCTGTTGGATTTATTCCTTGGACAATATGGACATATTATGATATAGAGGACTTATTATATACACAAGATATGTATTGTATAAATTAGAGGACTTGTGATAATTTATATAAGTTATTAATACCTAAAACAAGTTTATTTAAAAGTTATAAACACCTTTTGAATTTACTGTAGCAAACAGTACCTGGAAGAAATTATTTTATTATTTTATAAAATAGTACATACAATGACAATCTCAAGTATATAAGAAACTTGAAGATCGGATAAATGACGAAGGAGTTATGATGTTTACAAGATTTACAATTATAAAAGTAGTTTTTATAAAGAAAGTTATAAAAATAATACAATTCGAATTTGAGTTAAATATTTGATATTTTTCAGTAAACGTAGACTTCATAAGGATTATGAAGAGGTAAGAAACTTGAAAAACCAGTCGGTAATGAATTAGTTACGAGTTTTTCAAGTTTAATGAATAAAATAACCAAAAGTAACTTTATAAAAGTGATTTTATAAAAACTTGTTACTGTTCATCATAGTAGGCTGATGAGAAATATTTTTGTTGGATATAACTTTTAATTATGAAGACGTGGGTGAAGGAATCACTAAAAACCGAATTAAACGAATGAGATTGATTTTATACGATTTCAACAATTTATATTTATATAAAGGTTTTTTTAAATTATTCTTATTGTTACTGTTCATACAGTTTAAAATAAATATAATAAATGTTAATAATTGTATTAGATTTTTCAAATACGAAAACCAATACATATAAAGAAGTATTAAACGGAGGTTAAAACTGAATAAATTACGACATTTTCAATATTTACAAACAATTAATTATATAAAAAAGTAGTTTATATAATTTATTAAATTGATTAAATGTTATGTTTATCAGTTACTAATTATTTCCAATTATGATATTTTTAATTATCATTCAAATACGAAAAACGGAGTAATAGAATATGCCAAACGGATTTGAAACGAGAAAGATATGAGTTTTTTTACTTAAGTAATATTTTTAATGTTTTTACTTTATAAATATCTATATTCTCAAAAAAATTAAATTATTTTATTAAATAAAACTTTTATAAATAAATACATCAACGTATTTTTGACGAATAACAATATTGTGGAGAATATGTTATCTTACGATTTTAACTTATGAACAATTATTTTACCAATGCAAATCCAAATTGTTTAATTTTATAAATTAAACAATACATTTTAGGTGGTGATATAAACTATATATGGTATTATGTAAGGAGTTGTTTATCAAAGTAAATAGTATTCATATGATCTATGTTTATTTAGGTTGCTTCGGATTCTGCTTGTCGATTCAATCACTTGATTTATTTCATTCATTACATTTGCTGAGGTGAGTTCATAGCCCTCATGTTTTACTATAATCAATGATTTACAACTTTTGGGGTGAGTAAACATGCATTGTCTTTGATTGGACGCAAGTATACATTTTTACGTGATTTAAGTGTTTGCCTAAGTAGCCGATAACCCTCTATGAGCCACCATTATCATGAACTGTCTATTACTTTGTGTGAGCGCGAATGTTTATAAATAGATCTATTTGCGAATTGACATCCCCGTTCGGGTGAGTGCGCTCATGTTCAGGTTAAATGGACAAGGAAGTATACCATGTCGGATTTGGGATGTTGCGGGTTAGAACATCATCAAGGGCAATGTTGGCAATTTATATTGCAATTCATACATGTCGAGCTTCAGTGTCATGAGCTTAGGGAAACGTAATTACACTTTGTGATGTTTGCATCTGTTGCATTATCATACACTTGGAAATCTTGCGGTCCTACATTATATTTACATAAACCTATGAATTCACCAACTTTATGTTGACGTTTTAAAGCATGTTTTCTCAGGTCAATGAGGCACGAGGTGCTAAGGATACATTGGGGATAGTCTTTTGGGGAGTCATGCATTAAAGATTTAGAGTCATTACATCTTGGGATAATTGTTATGATCTAAAATCTTTGTTATCAAATGTTGAACAATTTAAGCCGTTGCGCTTTATATTAAACAATTTCAATAAATCCAATGTATCGTATTTTAAACGACTCTTTTAGAGGTCGTTCTCATATCTTGTGCTATTGATCTATGAAGTAACGCTCCCGGACTCATTATTCCGCTGCGACTCAATTTGGGGGTGTTACAATATGTCGTATTAACAAACCATTAGATAATAGCTCTAATAGACTCCACCGGCACAGCACATCAATTCCATTCCCCCCACCCGGTGTGATTAAAGTGCGAAAATTCACACTTTTCCTACTAGATTCACCGGTAAATAATTTAGCATAAGAAGTACCTTTATTCGGATTACGAGTAGAGTTACTTGGTCTCTGCCCAGCATTCTCATCGTGCTGATTGTCATGACCAGCCATAACCGAATCAACATCAGTACCAGATGTCACATTGACATTAGCAACACCATCCTTATTCATGGCCGAATTCTTCAAACAGTTAGAAGATGATTCCAGCCCCTCATTCCCACGTTGAATTTTTTTTTGGGGCGGAGGTAGTAAAAAATATGGACATGTTAGATTATGTTCTCCTTTAATTCGCTTTTTACGGAAATATATATTATTAAGGGTGGACCAGGAGTACCCTAGTACTAGGCCCCATCCTAATGAGGAGTTCCTATGGAGGATAGCGTATGCTGTTGCTGATTTACCTATAGCCTTATCTCCAGGCTACGTTGCTGACTCGGATCCCGAGGAGGAATATAAGGATGGTCTAGTAGACTATCCAGCTAATGGAGGTGACGGCGATGATGATGACTCCTTTGAAGATGACGAGGAGGAGGAGGAGGCTTCAGAGGAGGAGGAGGAACATTTGGCTCCGGCCGACTCCTGTTTGTTGCGCCCGTTTGTTGACCATGTGTTCCCCTCTTCTGAGGAGAAGGAGCCTTTTGAGACCGATGAGTCTGCGGCTACACCACCATCACCACCGGCATGTCGTACCACTGCTAGGATATCTATCCGACCTGAGGCACCTATGCCTTTTCCATCAGAGGAGGAGGTCGAGAGACTTCTTGCCTTACCACCACCACCACCATCACCACTCATCTCACTATCACCACCCTCTGTAGAGGAACGCCTTGCTAGGTGTTTAGCTGCACCTGCACTTCCATCATCACCACTTCCTATAGTACCTCACCCATATGGTAGCCCTAACCATGTGCGTGCACCCCCAGGCTTCAGAGCTGCCATGGGTAGATTGAGAGTCTCATCATCCACTACATCCATCACCACCATTACCACTACACCATTACCACCTCCACCATCATCACTACATTTACCACCACATGTACCCACATCATTACCATTACCATCATCACCACTACCACCACTACCAGCCTCACTGTTCATACCACCACCAGTCGACCATAGGGAGGACACTCCTGAGGCCGAGTTACCACCTCGTAAGAGGTTATGTCTGAATGCTCTCACATTGAGGTATGAGGTGGGGGAGAGTTCGACTGCTGCTCCTAGACCTGCATGAGGTCATAGATATACTATTGGGTTTTAACGGCACGTCTGGATGCGCAAACCAGACTTTAAGAGCTGAGGAGGTAGGCTATAGGATTAGAGATGTTTGGGTTGACCCGAAAGAGGCTGTTGAGGAGGTATCACCGACGACCCTCGAGGGGGTCAATAATAGAGTGACCGAGCTCACTGTAGTTCAGGAGCAGGACACACATGATGTTTAAGCTGTGATAGAGGATACTCAGGATAGACAGACTCAGTTGTTTCAGAGAGTCGATGGATTGGTCGAGGATGGACAGTTTCACTATGAGATTGCACGACTATTGGATCAAGAGGCCCTGGTTTCCCGAGAGGGTTGGGCACATTCCGTTGGGTTGAGTTCGGCAGTTCACTATGAACTGCAAGCATACAAGACTCATACACAGATGTAGGACTTCTGTATCGCCTCATAGGAGTCACTGGTAACGACATTGATTACACATGTTTCATCACTGCAAGGACAGTTATCAGCAGCATTGGGACAGATTTAGGCACTTCAGGCTAGAGGTCAGACTCATGCAGATGATCACGAGGGCATTGGCAGTTCTGCCTAGATTTACACTTCTCATGTTGTATTCATAGCTATCCAATATAGTTAGCTTTCAAAGTATTATAGTATTATGCCCAGCAGCTGACGAGTAGGACTTGTATATACATATCATGCTCAAACATCATGTATGTTTTCCAGTTATATAATTATGTTTTGTATTATGTCTTGTCATGATTCTTAATTTATTTATGTGTTATGTGGATCCCAGTCATGTTATAATAATCACTTGTATGATGTGCTATCATGTTATATATATAATGTGTTGTATTATGTTATGTCGATCTCAATTCTGTTATATGTTGTGATCCCAGTCATGTTATATAATCACCGTGTGATGTGATCTTGTTATATATATATTGTACCCATGTCATGTTGTGAGGTGTATGAAAACTCACGTGTTTTATATTATTATGATTTAGAGCAATATGCCACCAAGGAGATCCTCTGCTACTGCAAGGGCTGCTACTGCTGCTGCAAGGGCTGATGCTGCTGCTGCTGCTGCCCCTATAATAGTTGCTGTTGTTGAACAACTAATCGAAGCAAGAGTGTCTGCGGCAGTTGCTAATCATGAAACTCTTCAAAATAGCACTAATGGTCAGGGCGACGGAAGCCACAATTCTGACACTGGAATTAGAGGAACAGTACGCACTCCGCGTGAGTGTACGTATAAGGATTTTCTAAATTTCAAGCCCCTTTCTTTTAACGGGTACAGAAGGATGGTTGTGTTGTCACAATGCTTAAGAAGATGGAATCAGTGTCCATATCAGCAACTGTGAAGTGGAGAACCAAAGTTAAGATGACTACTGCACTTTCCTTGGAAATGATCTGACATGGTGGAACTCCTACATGAAGACTGTTACTCAAGATGTTGCTTATGCTATGGACTGAAAGGCACTAAAGAAGATGATGACAATCAAATACCGCCCAAGGGATGAAATCAAGAAGTTGGAAATTGAGCTTTAGAACCTAAAAGTAAAGGGTGCTGATGTCGCGAGTTACACTCTGCATTTTCAAGAGCTTGCACTGATGTGTGGAAGGATGTTCCATGAGGAATCGGATGAAGTTGAGAAATATGTTAGTGGACTTCCTGATATGATTCGGGGAAACGTAATGTCATATCAACCCAAGACGATGGATGTTATCACGATTCACCCTTACACACAAGATCCAGAAGCTTGGTAAAATGGAAAAGAAAAGTAGCCATTGAATTAGAGAGAAAAAGGAAAAGGATGGAAGATGTGTGTTTTTGTAAAGAGAAAACACACACTTTCACACTTTTAACGAAGTGAGCTTTCACCTCACATGAAAGTATGGAGGGGGTTTTTATAAGTCAAGTGACACACCACTATCATAGCTTGTCATATTAGTCCCTACGTGTCAAGCATAAATAAACTAAGTGTAATTCCTGTTGTTTGTCACATTTCTTAAGGCTAACAATCTCCCCTAATATGTGGACATATAAGAATTACTTTACAATGTTCCTAACATGTCACAAATACAAGTTAAATAAAGTCCTCCAAAGCGAAGTTGTCTTGTAGTTCTCTTGGTCTTGAAACTTGTATTCCAGCTTGTGATCTTCATGTCTTTACATTGTTTCTGGAACCATTTGTAGTGAGCATATTTTTTGGATTAACTTCCCCCCAATTCATGCAAGATGTCTTGAAAAAGCTTTCTTCATACACTCCTTTTTGGCAAAGTTTCTGAATCAGCTTCCCCCCAAACCAACATACCTATCTTAAGCAGATTCTGAAACTTTGATGTAGCCTGAACAATCTTCTACTTGTCATTGACGTGCACAGCGGAAATTTGTAGAAGTCAAACCATACCAAATACTCCTGCTTCTTGTCACTAGGGCTTGGTGAATATTTCGTCTGGGGTGCATGCGAGAAATCAGCAACAATTCTTCTCACGTATGCAGAATACTTCATAAACCATACTAAGTAAAGTAGTCTACACTACTTCCCCCTGGAAGTTGACATGGTAACATCAAAGTAAACTAAGTCTCGGACGTACACATTTTCCCCTATGATGGTTGCGAACTCTCGGAAGCATCATTGTCGTGTACGCATATATACTCGAGAAGTTCTTGTCATAAGCACAAATCTTGATTTACAAAAGAATCATTACCGTATTGACTTCACAAACCGTAGAGGAACTAAAGCAAGAATCAAGAACACTTGGTATGATCAAGGTCTTGTAAATGAATGTCATCGAAGAACTTTGAAGATTTTGCTTAGACTGTGAAGTATCTTTGTCTTGGAATAACACAAAAATACCCGTGAGAAGTGCTGATTACATCTCAACCTTTATACTCTCTGGCTAACTTACCAACCTCGTATTCTGTAGGCTATTGTCGTGACCACTTGGTGAAGTAAACCCGATATATCAAACTTGAAACTGAAGTAAAATCCCCTAAATTTGTTACTTAATCTTGCACTGTTGTTGATTGAAGAACAGTGCAAGATTAAATCTCTAAGTACCCTATACCCAACATCAAAAGTAATAAGAAGTACAGACACATCTTAGAAATAATCCCACATCGACATCTGCATGTGACCACTGAGTACTACAAAATAACTCCTTTAAGTGATAGTTGTCCAGGTCTTCATCCAACCACCCTTTGACTGCTGGAAACTAGATCATCCAAGTCTTAATCATAAATGTATACGTTCAAGCAAGTCATCAATCGATAGTAAAATAAAGAAAGACCACGATGATGGAATAGTAAACGCCTTTGTGAAATCCAACTTCTATAGTCCAAATAAGGGGTGATACCAAATCAACTTTCGTGATCACATGCATCGTAATCCAAATCTCTAGCCATTTGTCATTTAATTGGAGATCTATTTCAGGATCGATTTGGATTAAGTGACAGTTGTTTTTATGGTGTTTTATATGGTTGAATTAGTTGTCATTAGAGTCTCGATTCTTGATTGTGGTGTTTGTTTGTTGTACTTGTTTTGATTATAAAATTCCCAAAGTCGGTCACATGCCGACCTGATGCGCGGATCGACCTTCGCGGTAAGGTCAAATTTTTTTTCTTCTGGAATTTAGGTCTTCAAAACAAGGGTTTTCAATGGACAAAACGCAGTCTTCTTTAGAGAAAATGCAGTCAATTCTTAAGACAAAACGCAACCAAGAAATTAAATGGATAGAGTCTCCCCTAGGCAAAACGCAATAAGTGTCTTCAATTAGGCAAAACGCAATGAGAAAAACGCAACCTTGAGACAAAACGCAATGAACAAAACGCAGTATTGAGGCAAAACGCAATGACCAAAACGCAGTCTTGAGGCAAAACGCAATGACCAAAACGCAATGAGAGCAAAACGCATTGACCAAAACGCAGTCTTCATTAAGCAAAACGTAATGACCAAAACGCAGTGAGAGCAAAACGCAATGACCAAAACGCAGTCTTCAATAAGCAAAACGCAATGAGAGCAAAACGCAATGACCAAAACGCAGTCTTCAATAAGCAAAACGCAATGAAGAACACCCCTTCAGTTAGTCAAAACACAGTCAAGAAAAAATCATCAACCTTTCTTAAAAGCCACGAAATGATGTTAAAACTACCTAGTAATGATGCAAGGGATAGATCTAAGCCCGAAAGTACAAATCCTTAACACTTTTAACCACAAACAAAGATCAAATCTTGATTTTTCTTGTAATTTTTTTCGAACCAAAAAAATAAACAAACCAAGCCACGAATTTGATCTTGTTTAGCCACAAGATCAGTAGAAAAACAACACGGATTACCCCTATGCTCTGGTGCCAATTGTTATCACGATTCACCCTTAAACACAAGATCCGGAGGCTTGGTAAAATGGAAAAGAAAAGTAGCCATTGAATTAAAGAGAAAAGGAAAAGGATGGAAGATGTGTGTTTTTGTAGAGAGAAAACACACACTTTCACACTTTACAAACGTGAGCTTCACCCCTCCATGGAAGTATGGAGGGGGTATTTATAGTCCTAATGACACACAACTATCGTAGCTTGTCATTATTAGTCCCTATGTGTCACGTTATAAATAAACTAATGTAATTTCGTGTTTGTCACCATATTTTAAGGCTAACAATCTTCCCCTAATATGTGGTCATATACGGAATTACTTACAATGTTCCTAACAAGTACAAATACAATTAAATAAAGTCTTCCAAAGCTGAAGTTGTCTTGTGAGTTCTCTTGGTCTTGAAACTTGTATTCCAGCTTGGATCTTCATTATCTTTACTTGTTCTGGAACCATTGTAGTATGCATGAGTTGGATTAACTTCCCCCTAAGCATCTGTTGCCAAATGTTATCAGATTCACCCTTACACCACAAGAGTCTAGAGGCTTGGTAACATGGAAAAGTAAGAATTAAGACATTGACATTATAGAGTAAAAAAAATGATGGAAGATTGGTTTGTTTTTTTGTAGAAGAGAAGAAACACACACTTTACAACCCTTTACATAAGTGAGCTTCATTCCTCCATGGAAGTATAAAGCGGTGGTATTTATCGTCCAAGTGGACCACACAACTAACATAGCTTGTCATTATTAGTCCTATGTGTCACGCTATAAAATAAACTAATGTAATTCGTGTTTTGGTCACCAGATTAAGGCTAATAATGAAGAAGTAATTGATTTGCTAAACAGATCAGATTGGATAAAAAAGTCCACACTATTGGATAAAAGAACAATCTGTTCAAATCGGGTGTAAGTTTGGATATTTAATGATGGAAATAATCAGGGGTACCAACAACAAAACAAGAGTCCAGAACACTAGAAGGCTTAACACAGCAAGGCCATGGTTGAAAAGAGGGGTACACGAGATCATGCCCTTGTGTAACCAAATGCAACTATCACCACAAAGGGCTATGTGCTCCCAGGTGTAATAAGTGCAAGAAGATTGGCCATCTGGCTCGTGACTGTAGGAGTTCTGGTCCCAATGGTAATAATAACAATCGTGGGAACTCCGGAACAACTCAGAATGCTGGCACTTGCTATGAGTGTGGTGTTCAGGCATATCAAGAGGAGACGAGCCCAATAGTTGAGAGATAAAACTATGTAATCAAGGTGGGAATGGCAATGCCCCAGCGAAAGTGTACGTGGTGGGCAATGCGGGGACAAACCCAGACTCCAACGTCGTTACGGGTACGTTCCTTCTAAACAACCGCTATGCTTCTATCCTGATTTTGATACTAAGTGCCTGATAGAGTTTTGTATCTACTACATTTAATCTTATTGAAAATCACACCAACACATTAGACCATTATGAATGATGTTGACTAGCGACGAGGAAATAATTGGGATAAACACTATCATTCGGGGTTGTTCATTAAACTTCTTAGATCATCCCTTGAAAATTAACTAATGCCGTAGAACTTGGAAGTTTTTGAAACGTCATAGTTGGTATGATGGGTTTGTAAAGTACCCTTCGTCATTGATGTGTGCCGAGAAGATCGATCGTATCCGTTTTGGAAATGAAACCTTAACATTCATGGTGACCGGAAGTAATCAGGGAAACGGGACTTGTTTGAACATCATTTCATGCACTAAAACTCATAAATATTTGTTGAAATGACATCGTGTCTTTTTGGCACATGTTACTACAAAGGCGATTGAAGACAAGTCGGGGGAGAAGCGACTTGAGGACGTACTAATCGTTCGAGATTTTCCTATGGTATTCCTAAAGATTTGTCAGGTCTTCCACCGACTCGACAAGTGGAATTCCAGATCGATTTGGTACCTGGTACTGCACCTGTAGCACGAGCACCTTATCGATTAGCTCCTTCCGAAATGAAAGAGTTATCTGAGCAACTGCAAGCGCTATCCGACAAGGGCTTTATAAGACTCAGTTCCTCACCTTGGGGAGCTCCGGTCTTGTTTGTCAAAAAGAAGGAGCGATCATTCCGATGAGCAGGCGACTACTGGGAATTGAAATAAACTAACGGTGAAGATATGTTATCCTCTCCCAAGGATTGATGACTTATTTGACCAACTACAAGGGTCCAGTGTTTATTCGAAGATAGATTTACGGTCGGGTTATCATCAGCTTAGAGTATGAGAAGAGGATATTCTGAAGACGACATTTTCCAAGTAATGCCATTTGGTTTGACAAATGCACATGCGGTATTCATGGACCTCATGAACCGAGTGTACAAACCATACTTGGATAAGTTTGTAATTGTCTTCATTGACGATATACTAATTTATTCAAAGAACAAGAAGGAACATGAAGAACACCTTAAGGCAATTCTAGAGCTGCTTAAGAAGGAGGAGTTATATGCTAAGTTTTCAAAATGTGAATTTTGGATTTCTAAGGTACAATTTCTTGGTCACGTGATTGATTGTCAAGGCATTCACATGGATCCTACCAAGATTGAATCTATTAAAGATTGGGCATCTCCTAAAACACCAACGGAGATTCGTTAATTTTTAGGTCTTGCTGGATACTACCGAAGATTCATTGAAGGGTTTTCAAAAATCGCTAAGCCGATGACCAAACTTACTCAGGAGAAAGTCACCTTTAAATGGGGTGACAAGCAGGAAGCAGCTTTTCAGACATTGAAGAATAAGTTATGTAGCGCACCTATCTTAGCTCTCCCACAAGGAGCTGAGAACTTCATTGTTTATTGTGATGCGTCACATAAAGGATTGGGTGCGGTGTTGATGCAAAACGAGAAGGTGATTGCTTATGCATCACGACAGTTGAAGATTTATAAGAAGAATTATACTACTCATGATTTAGAACTTGGTGCAGTGGTGTTTGCTCTGAAGATTTGGAGGCACTACCTGTATGGAACCAAGTGTACGGTGATCCACATATTATTCCCCATAAAGCTACAACACAAAACTAGAACCAAAAGGAGTTGTAATATGAGGCCAACTTCGTTGGTTAAGATTTTGCTCAGTGCCTACTGATATGTAAGATTCGTTATCAACCCAGTGGAATGCAAATGTCATTGCTGATTCTTTGAGCAGGGAAAGATCCGAATTAAACCATTAAGAGTTTGAGCTTTAGTTATTACTATTAGTTTGGATCTTCCCAAACAAATCTTAAATTCTCAGACTGAAGCACAAAAACCAGAGAATCTCAAGAACGAAGATGTAGGAGGTATGATCAGGAAGGATATACCGAAGGAGAAGTTGGAGCCCCGTACCGATGGAACCTTATGTTTAAACGGAAGGAGTTGGTTGCCATGTTATGGTGACTTTGATTACTGTGTATCATGCCACGAGACCCACAAATCAAAATACTCAACCCTCGTGTTCTGAAAAATCAACGCAGACATGAAGAAGCTATATTGGTGGCCCAATATGAAAGCCGACATCGCCACCTATGTTAGCAAATGTTTGACATGTGCTAGGGTCAAGGCCGAACACCAAAGGCCATCGGGTTTGTTGGTACAACCCGAGATACCCCAATGGAAGTGGGATAACATCACAATGGATTTTATCACAAAGCTTCCTAAGTCATCGCAAGGCTATGACACCATTTGGGTGATTGTTGACCGACTTACAAAGTCTGCAATCTTCGTACCAATGAGGGAAACTGACCCCATGGAGAAGTTGGCAAGGATGTACCTAAAGGAGGTAGTCACAAGGCATGGAATACCTGTCTCGATCATTTATGATCGTGACCCTAGATTCGCTTCAAATTTCTGGAGGTCACTTCAGAAGGCTTTGGGTACTAATTTGGATATGAGTACTGCGTACCATCCACAAACTGATGGACAAAGCGAGAGAACTATCCAAACTCTCGAGGATATGCTACGTGCTTGTGTGATCGACTTTGGAAATGGTTGGGTTAAACATTTGCCACTAGTTGAGTTTTCTTACAACAATAGTTATCACGCTAGCATCAAGGCTGCACCGTTTGAAGCACTTTACGGTCAAAAGTGTCGTTCACCTGTTTGTTGGGGCCGAGGTTGGACAAGTTTAACTCACCGGTCCAGAAATAGTCCAAGAGACAACTGATAAGTCAAATCAGGATCAAGCAAAGATGGCAAGCCAGCTTCGTGACGACAAAAAAGTTACACCGACTAAAAGCGTAAGCCGATGAGTTTCAAGATGGGGATAGATTTAACTCAAAGTTCAAACCTGGAAGGGTCGAACGTTTTGGCAAACGGGAAAGTGGAAACCCTAGATATGTTGGACCCTTTAAGGTGCTGGAAAAGGTTGGATATGTTACTTACAAGCTTGAGCTCCCTCAAGAGTTGAGCAGGGTTCACAATACATTTCATGTATCCAACTTGAAGAAATGTTATTCCGACGAACCATTAGCCGTTTCGCTGGAAGGACTACACATTGATGATAAACTCCAATTTGTGGAAGAGCCCGTTGAAATTATGGAACGGGAGATCAAACGATTAAAGAGAAGCCGTATACCACTCTTTAAGGTTCGCTGGAACTCGAGGAGAGGCCCTGAGTTCACATGGGAACGTGAATAAAATGATTACATATCAAAAAGAAATACCCGCATCTCTTCACAAATCAGGCGTCTTCATCCACTACAATGTCTTAAGCTTTGAGGACAAAGCTCTTTTAACGGTGGTGTACTATAACAATTTCACATTTTAGTCAATTATACTTCATATTCTATTCATTTATTTTTAGGCATTTACGCGTTCGCTTTTAATTTCTACTTTTTTTTTTTTTTTTTTGTTTTGGTTTGGTTTATTTTTTTAATGTTCATTTGGGGTTAAGCTAAATCGCGTAAACTAAAAATGATCATTTAACGTAAACGGACATCAAACAATTAAATGTTTACGTCAAGTAAGTGTTATAAATTTATTAGGATGATAATTTATAACATTACGCATTTTATTTTAGTTGGTGTACGAAAACTTGTTACGTGAACACAATAAAACTACTGTTTTGCATGCATGGCAAACCATAAACCCACCTCCACTTCAACAAATACCCACTAACACCCATATTGCCTAAAGACCTTATGAACTATTGACAACTTTAGTCCCTACCCAAATTTGATCATACAAACACATATATACACTTCCAAATTAAATAAAAACCCTCCACTAACATTAATAAACAATGTTACTTGTTAACCAATGGATCAAACAACCATCTTTGCCCAATTTGTGTCCCCCTTGGTCCCTAAATCACGGCAAAGACCACAAGATAAAGAAGATACAAGTTTTAATCATGCAAGATTAGTCATTCTACCTCTTACAAGACATGAAATTGTTCCTAGCCTAGTCTTGTACTATATATATTCTAAACAACTCCTTGTCTCCCTTTTTTTTATCCCAGTGGTCACGGTTAAAAAAAAGCAACAAGAAAAGGAAACCTTGCAAGCCTTAGTCTCATCAATAAGCAACATGTCTCCTAAGCATAAGGTCCTAAACTAATATAAAACTAGCCTAGGTGTCCTTAATTGTTTAATACACAACTTGGTTTCCTTCTTTGAACCCTTAAACCTGTCGAAACCATGCACCACCCAAAACCATTTGTTGGTTTGATAAGAGAAGCATTCTAGGACTTAACTTACTATATGTATGTATCCTTAACCAACACATTCCATTTCTTACCATTCACAAACTCTCTCAAGATCACTCATCTCTCACTCTCACTCACGGCATACAAACACACAATCTAATACTTTGTAACTTTGGTTTCTAAACTAGTACAAGTATCCCAAGATCATAAGTAAGCATACATAAGATACATTGGAAGCTCGGTTGGTTTGTGTAAGGGTATACAAGTGACACGAAGCTAGGGTTTTCTTCGAGATATTAGGGTTTTCTTCTAAGGGTTTCGAACTAAGGGTTTGAGCCATAAGGGTTTAATATTGTTCCTCACTTATCAAGCATTCATTTAAAGGTTACCTAAACCCTAATCTTTTCAATATTTTCATTTCATGTGTTATATAATTATTGTGTAGTTAGATCATCACCTAGTAAACTTTACAAGTTATAAAATGAGTTTTTTTATGTTGGATCATAGTTCGAACAATATATGTTCATGTGTTAATATGTTTAAGACTCATTGATTATAATGGAGAAACACTCATACAAAAGTAATAGGTAATTTAAAAAATGATAAATGAATTAAATATGAAGAGATTTATTTATTAAGATTTATAAATAAATAAATATGTGGATTTATTCCTTGACAATAAGTACAAATTATAATATAGAGGACTTTTATAATTACCACAATATAGGTATTGAATAAATTAGAGGACTTGTGATAAATTATATAATGTAATTAATACCTAAAACCAAGTTTAATTAAAAGTTATAAAACCAAACACCTTTTCGAATTGTACCTATAGCAAACAGTACCTGGAGAGATAATTTTATTATTTTTTTATATATAGTAACATACAAATGACGGATCGTAACATATAAGAAACTGAAGATCCGATCAATGACTAAGGAGTTATGATGATTTACAAGATTTACAATTAAAGAAAGTAGTTTTTATAAAAAGAAATGTTATAAAAAAAAATACAATCGAATTTGATATAAATATTTGATAATCTTTCCTATAAAAGGTAGACTCCAAAAGGATTATGAAGAGGTAAAAAATAGGAGAAAAACCAATGGTTAAATGAATTATTATGAGTTTTTCATGTTGAATGAATAAAATAGACCAAAAGTAACTTATAACTTGATTTTAAAAAACCTGTACTGTCAACACAGTAAGCCTGATGAGAAATAATTTTTGTAGATAGAAACTTTTAGATTATGAAGATTTGGACGAAGGAATCACTAAAAACCAATTAAAAACGAATGAGAATGATTTTTCTACGATTTCAACAATTAATATTATACAAAGTATTATTATAAATTTCTACTACTGTAACTGTTCAATAACAGTAAAAATAAATATAATAAATGTAATAATTTATTAGATTGTTCAATACGCAAACCATAACATATACAAACGTAATTAAAACGGAGGTAAAAACGAAATAAATTACTACATTTTCAATATTACAATAATTAATTATATAAAAAGAATTAATAATAATAATTAAATTGATTAAATTTACTTTCCTCAGTAACTTAAATTGACAAATACATATTTTAATATATCATTTAAATACGAAAACACGGATGTAAAGAATATGCAAAACGGATTTGAAACGAGAAAGATATGACGTTTTTACTAAACGTAATATTTATGAATGTTTTTAACTTTATAAATATTATATTCTTAAATAATTAAATTATGTATACAATAAAATTTTATAAATAATACATCAAGTGTTTTTGACGAATAACAAATTGTTGGACGAATATATTATCTTTACAATTTCAACTACATGAACATTTATTTTACCAATGCAAATCAAATTGTTTAATTTTATAAATTAAACAAACACTTTTAGGTGGTGATGTAACTATATAGAATTATGTATGGCGTTAGTTATTCAAAGTACATAGTATTCATACGACCTATGTTTCATTAGGTTGCATTCGGATTTCGCTTGTCGATTCACTCACTTAATTTATTTCATTCACTACATATCTGAGTAGTTTTTTCATAGCCCCATGTTTTACTATATCAATGATTTACAACTTTTGGGGTGAGAAACATGCGTTGTTTTACAATTAGACGCAAGTGTACATTTTTACATAATTACGTGTTTGTCTAAGTAGCGATAACCCTCTAAGCCTATTATCATGAACTGTCAATTACTTTGTGTGAGCGCGAATGTTATAAATAGATCTATTTGGGATTGACATCCCTGTTCGGGTGAGTAGTGCTCACTGTGCCGGTTTACCGACAACGTGTCATATTACCATGTCGTATTAGGACGTTGCGGGTTAGACAACATCACGGCAATGTTGCAATTTATAATAGTGCAATTCATACATGTCGAGCTTTAGTGTCATGAGCTTAGGGAAACGTAATTACAATTTGTGATGTTTGCATCTGTTGCATTATCACGGAGAAAATCTTGCGGTCCTACATTACATTTTACATAAACCTATGATCTCACCAACTTTATGTTGACATTTTAAAGCATGTTTTCTTAGGTCAATGAGGCACGAGGTGCTAAGGATACATTGGGGATACTCTTTTGGGGAGTCATGCATTAAAGATTTGGAGTCATTACATCTTGGGATATTTGTTATGATCTAAAATCTTGTTATTTCAAATGTTGAACAATTTAAGCCGTTGTGCTTTGTATTAAACAATTTTAATAAATCCAATGTATCGTATTTCAAATGACTCTTTTATAGGTCGTTCTCATATCTTGTGTTATTGATCTATGAAGTAACGCTCCCGGATACATTATTCCGCTGCGACCCAATTTAGGGGTGTTACACATACAAGTATTCCTACAACATATCTAAGATGTCCCAAGGTGATTAGAAGGTTTGGTTTAGGGTTTATAAGTGTTAAGCAAAGGAAAAGCAAGATTATGGTTTCATTTGGTTTTAGGGTTTTCAAGTGTTGAAAGCTAGAGTTTGTTTGCTAAACAACGGTTTAAATCTTGTTGTTCATCACCAAACATCATATTAAGGTTACCTAAAAACCTTAATCTCTTTACTTTTGTGATTTTATGCATATATGATGTTTATGTAGTTAATCACCATCTAAGGACTTATTTACTTATAAAAATGGATTTTTACACTTGTTTATGTTTTGGTAAACTTTTACATATGACATATGAATGTTGATATCATGTTATAATATATGTATAAGTATTGTACATGTGTGGTTTATGTATAAAATATATATAAAAACAAGATACCTAAAAAGTAAATATATAAAAGTTCATGAACAAATGAGTACGTAAACTTATAGATCTTGTGATTCTTGGACAATTTATGGACTAATCGTGGACTAGAGACCCTAAAGATGTAATACATGTGATATAAATGGTTATAAAGGACTTGTAACAAAGTGGTTAAACTAAAAAGTTATATAAACACAAGCTTAAACAGTGTTTTTATGACAAATCTCAAACCCTACTGTTAGAATTCCCGAAAATTTAAATAATATATTTTATAAATGTGTTTTTATAGAAATACTAACCGATGTCACAAGTGATGCGTGGGCATATAGAGAACTCGAAAAACTGATTTATAACGAAGGAGATACGCTAATTTTAAGTTATACGTTAATTCAACGCGTTTATAAAATAAATTTTATAAAAACCAATTCTATTCACATCTAATGAAAATATAAACATATTTTATCAGTTAGTATATAATTTTAGGATTTCAAAACAATAAGAATCCTAATTTTACGATTAATAACGAAGGAGTTATGAATTACGCGAGTTTACGACAATAAATACTTTTATAAAAATAAATTTATAAAATTTACTATTCATCTCAGACATGAACATTTTGAAAACATCATTTATTTGATAAAACTTTTAATTACAAAGACGTACTCGAAAGAATCACTAAAAACGGAGTTAAAACGGATGAAATACGACATTTACGGGTTTTACTTTAATTAAAGTTATAAAAATAAGTTTATAACTGTCATGAATAGTAAAAGGTACTGTTCACCAGTAGGTTTAAAAATATGAAAATGTAATATTTTGATAACTCATCTTAATACGAAAGCGTGGACGTAAGAAACATACCAAACGGGCTTAAAACGAAGAAATTGCATCGTTTTTACTATTGACATATTTATAAACGTTTTAACTTTATAAATATGATTTCACAAACACGATTAGATAGTGATGTAGCTATATTTAGAATAGTATATGTAAAGTAATTATTCCAAAGTGGTTTAGTACTCATTACGACGCTATAATAAAATAGGTTGCAATCGGCGTTTATCTGACGCATTTTTCTGTGATTATTACTTTGTATTCATTCACTCCAAGGTGGTTTCATAGCCCTACGTTTTTACATTTATAATGATATACCAGTGTTGGAGAGAAACAAATAGCATGTTTTACCAATTAGGACGCAGTGTATATTTTAACTTGATACTGTTTGTCTAAGTAGCGATAACCCATCAGGAGCCCAAAATCAAGAATTGGTCAGTAACAGTTACGGAGCGCGAATGTTATAAATCAGGATCTAATTTAGGAATAACATGCCCCTTTCGTGTGATTAGCTATCACAGGAATGAACTTATACCAATGTCCGGACATAAAGTTGTGGGTTATAACATCATCACGGCAATGTTGGCGAATTTATATTGCATTTCATACAAGGTCGAGCATTCAGTGTCATAGCTTAGGAAAACGAAATTACATTTAATGATGTTTGCATCTGTAGCATATCATGGGGAACTCTTGCGTCCCAAAAAAATACATTTACAAACTATGAATTCACTCAACAATATTTGAAATTTAAAAGCAATGTTTTTCAGGAGGTCAAGAACGCACTATACAATACATAATATAAGGAATAAAAAAAGAGAAAGAAGGAGGTGTCAAGGGATAACCTTGGTGCGTATATATTTTGGATGTCACATACTAAAGATTTGGTTGCTTTACATTTTGGGATAAATATGTTATGAACTATGAATGCTTAGTATTTACTATATGAACAAGTAAAGCTTCGGATTTTGTATCAAACACATTGCTAAATCCAAAGAATCAGTTTTTAACAACTTTTTTGGTCATTCTTATTTTATCTTAAGTTATTAGATCTATGATGTACCCATCCCAACCCATCTTCGCTGAGATTCCATTTAGGGGTTGTAAGCATATTTTTCCCAATATAATTAAGATGTTTGCACTTATAAGTTTTAGGGAATACTTCATTTTAAGTGATTTGAAATATATCATATGAGATAATTTAGCTTGTGTTAATGTGTTTATATTTGAGGTTGTTTTGTTTGGTATATCATATATGATATCACAGCCTGTGTTTATTATATATATCATTTTTGATATCATATATGATATTACATGTTATATTTCATTTGTTTGGATATATCATACGTTATATCATATATGATATCACAACCTGTGTTTATTATATAAATGTCATTTGTGATATCTTATGTGATTTTTTGCATTTTTTTTTTCAACAAACAGCCTATTTATTTTTTTTATTTTTGTTTTTTTCATAGTTGGATGCGTTGTGTACTCCTGAAACGTTGTGTACTCATTCTAATTTTGATACTCGCTGTGGAACTGTTTATTACATTCCAAAAGTTTCTGCGGATGTTTTACTAGTTAAAGGGAATGTTTATGATTCAGTTGATGATTGTGTTGTTGCATATATGAAGTATTCTGCAGAAGCAGGGTTTGTAGTTAGGCGTTCATGTCAGAAAAGATTGAGGAATGGAGATGTTAAACAAAAGTATTTAGTTTGCAATAGGAAAGGTTGCCCTAAAGGAATACACGTAGACACACTAGATTTAGAGAACAGTGACAAACAAAAGAGAAATTCAAACCTTCATATAACTGGATGCAAAGCACGTTCTGTGTTTAATTTGGTTCCTTGTACTAGAAAGTTTGTTCTGGATGTGTTTGATACTATTCATAATCACGAGCTTAAACTTGAAAAGTTCAAGCATTTATCAAAGAGAGAGAGGCAGTTGACTTATTTGGAACAAGCGTTTATTATGAAAGCTGCTAGTGTAAACATAGGTGCAACAAGAGCTCATCATCTTCTAACTGGTATCAAGGGTTCTTATTTGCTTGTTCACGGTACTACGGTCGATTTAAAAAACTTTTTTATAAGCGTGAAATGCTATATAGGAGACAGTGATGCTCAGATGCTTATTCATAAGATAGAAAATAGAAAGAAGCATGTCTCTGAGTTTTTGTTTGATTACTTGTTTGATGAATGCTGACATTCTGTGATGTTTTTTGGCCGATGAAGTATCTAAGTACAATAACAAGGAGTTTGGCGATGTTGTATATCTTTTGATGCTACCATTAAGACAAAACTAGTAAGAATTTCTTCTTCGAAATCTTTATTTTGGTTAAGCAATGTCCTTAGTTTGTATTATGTTTTTGTGTTATTTCAGTTTTTTTCTTTGTTATAGATAAAAGATGGTGTTGTGTTTCCCTTATAGCGAAGATTTATGCACAAGAATTGTGTTACATATGCTGATATTTTGTTGTAAGAATGAAACTACAATATCTTACATATGGTGATTGAAAGCATTTATTAAATGCTTTTTGGGAAAGCATCTACTATAAGTAGTCCACTTAACCAAGATGGAGCAATGAGGAATGCTATTGAAGCTGAGTTTGCTGGGTCAAAGCATCGGCTATGCATGTGGCATATCACCCAAAAGCTTCCTGCTAAGGTATTTTTATCTTTTTCTAAGTACTCTTTTTTTCATCATATATGATATTTCAATTAAATTTAGTTTCTTAACCATTTGTATTTACATATATATAATTGAGTTTTAAGTTATTTGTTATATCATATGTGATACTTTAAATGAGTTTTTTTCAAGTTTATTGTTTTATTCTTACAGATATGTGCAAAAATTTATGATGAGACTGACTTAAAGAGAAGCTGAATAAATTTGTATGGAATATGTACATTGGTCCTGAAGAGTTTGAGTATAGATGGGGAAAATTGATGGAAGAGTTTAAGTTGGAGAATCATAAGTGGTTAACAAAGATGTTTAATATTCGTTCAACTTGGATTCCTGCATATTTTATCGACTCTTGATTATATGGATTGATGAGGACGACATCTAGGTCAGAGAGTGAGAACTTCTTGTTCTCTCATTTTACAAATTCTGGTTCGACTCTTATGAATTTTATGAACTATTTTGAGGACGACTACGGCGAAGCAAAGCATGTAAAAGAAAGGATTGAATCAGAATACAATTGATACTAGTTCCTAGAGCTTAAGACCATACTTAAGTATGAAAAGACAGTGTCTAAATGTTTTCACTCGATTCGCTGGCTTGAGTTAGTCAAAAGAAATATTTTTTTGGCTTATGATATTGGCCAAATAGATTCCGAAGGTTCGGTTTGAAGACATCCGAGTGTTGTATTATCACAGAGAGTCCATATGTTTATGAAAAGCTTGAAGAAGAAGAAGAAACCTCATCTGTGGATAAAATAAGGAAAAAAGCTGAAAAAGATGATACAAATATCCTATTTTTCAAAAAAGATGGACTTTATAAGGTATGTTTTGTTTTTGAGATATAGTTTCTAGTTTTTTATATACACTGCGTTTTTTTTGTTTGTATAATCATATATGATTATACTTTAATTTTTATGTTTTTTAAAATATTTTTATGCTTTTTGAAGGTGTTGCGGAACGTAGGAGATGGTTCAGTTGTTTGTTCATGTCAGCTTTTTGTAAGAGTTGGCATATTATGCAAGCATATTTTTGTGTCTTTAAGAATGCCAATGTTAAAATGATTCCACAATAAAACATCTTGAGGCATGGACTAGCGAAAGAACCTTATTACAAGCTTGCTTTGAAAAGAAACAAAAGAAACAGATATGGTAAGAAGAATGTGGTTGTTGAGAATATTGGCGAACAGGTCAACTATTTAATAATTGATCATTGTTTCCATGATTTAGAGAAAGAGAGCCAAGGTTAGGCGCTTTTGTTGAAAAGTTAAAGTCACTAAAGAAAGATGTTGAAGCTGATTGCCCAAATCCTCCTTCAAAGAACAAAACTAATAATTTGGAGCAGCTGGTTAGAGTTTGAAGCCGCCTGCTGTTGAGGTTAACAATCCAACTGTTAGATCGACCAACGAACGAAAAAAGTTATGTATCAAAGGAGGAAAAGAGAAAGCAATTGAAAAAAGTTTAAAGGATAGGAATTCATGTTTATTGTGTGGCAGTATCGATCATAACAAGAGGACATGCCCGGGGGGGGGGGGTTTAAAGTTTACAATGAAGTTGTGGTTCAAAAAGAAGTGTGTCAAGAGGAAGTTGTGGTTCAAAAAGAAGTTTGTCAAGAGGAAGTTGTTCAAGAAAAAGTAGATTTGGCTGAAGACGAAGAAGAATTAGTTGAAGAAGATGAAGACTTGATTCATGAATAAGTAGATTTTGGTCCAATGATAAGTTCAGCAGATTATTTTGGTTTGTTTTTTAATAAGTTGTAATCATATGTGATATCATAATGATAGATCATATACTCAAATCGTTCTTAGGGTTTGTATTACTACATTGATCGATTCATTCTTCTATAATAAGGTTATGTTTGGATTTCCTGTTTACTGTTTTATTCTTTCTGGTGTTTGTGTTCACGTTTGATAACCGTTTTTGATTTGCATTATTCGTTGGTTGTCGGTTGTGATTGTTGTTGGTTACTTGTTGTTTGGGTTGTTGATGTGTCGTTGTGTGGTGTATATTTTATTGATTCAAGTTTTAAATTTATATTTTGCCGACTAAACCAAAAACGACACTTTAGCGGGCAGTGTACCCGATCAGTAGTAGTTTCGTGGTAACTAGGGTGTCGAACACTTGAAACGAGATTAAATCTATCAATTCAATTAATATCTTGGTTATCTAATCTATGTTAATTCTATCTTATTTTAAACCTATGTCAGTCCTAGTTCCTAATTCTAACAGGAAAGGGGGTTTTCAGCCTGAGAGGCTGGCACAGTTTGGTTGGTGACTATAATCAATTCAAGGCACTTTAACCCACACGAGCTAATTAACAAAGGATAAAAGAGCGGTCGAGCCAAATATAAAAAAATTGTATTAACCATTATTAATCCGATTAAAAAGTTGGTTTGTTTATTAAGTGCAATGATTTCTTCTCTCGAGGCGGCATATCATTCTTAAGACTTAGGCGTTACATCATCCTAAGACCTAGACACATTAATTCTGTCACAATTAAAGCATCTGCATAAAGCATCCTTATTTGCTGATTATAATCTATCTTGGGGATTAAAGCAATGGTGATCTTATTAAACCCTAGCTCATAGAGACTGTACCCACTTACCGCTTAATGGCAATTTATACAATAGTAGTCTACTTTTCCAACTATCCAATGGAATCAGAACGTTACTTGTTGAATTATCTAGGTCACGTACTAGTCAACACGATCAATAAACCATTGGCAATATCTAATTAACTAGTTAAGCCCGAAGCGTATCCTAGACACAGATTTAAGAGGACAATATTTGTGTAACTATTATTTTAGATGTATAAAGTACTATATGGAGATTTATCCCAGACTTTAAATCTACTTGGTCTGTATCACTAGATCCAGTTGAATGATAGGTCGCAAACAAAAGCGCGTAAACAAGTATAAATTGATAAACATAAACAAGCATTTAACGATATATCAAGAAATCAAGATAAACAAATACCAAACATTGAGATCTTCATAATAATGGCTAATACCCGAAGGTATTAGCCTTCAAACTTCATAATAAATACAAAAGCAATTATTTAGCCAAGATAAACTAACCGAGTTAACTTGGTCTATGCTCCTATCATTGTGGAGTATGATAGATAGTGAAGATGAACATGTGTTTTACCTCAACAAGAACAGGAAACACTAGTTTTGCTTTTATTATATGTTAAGCATGTAAAAACTCCTAGACAAAGGTGGGGCTCTCACTTAAAACACATGTAGTCAGAGTCCTAAACCTGACAAAAAAAAAGGATTGTAGTGGTTTAATGTCTAAAAAACTGGGTTTGGGATTTGGGTATACCAAAAAGGCATGTTTTGTATGTGGAAGTTTTAGCTATCTTATTAGAGATTGTGATTTTCATGAGAAAATGATGGCTAAACAAGCTGAATTAAACAATAGGATAAGTAAGGGGTCTAGTCAAAGGGAGATTAGGCCAGTATGGAACAATGTGCAAAGAGTGAATCATCAAAACCAATTTGTTCCAAAATCAGTACAAACTAGAACTGGAAAGATTCCAGTTAATACTGCTAAAACTAGCGGTACTAACACAGTTAATATTGCTAGGCATAATTTTAACAGACAGGCAGTATGGTATGTGTTTAATTACACATACCTTTGACCTTTAAAAATGGACTTAAATAACCAAAAACATGCCAAAAATACATTGTATTTGTATGTTTTGCATTCGTATTGTGCAGGTAACGGATATCCAAGAAAAGGACAAAGTCAAAGCCAAAAACGGACAAAACCAAGCTTGGAATGGAAAGAGCGTGAAGAGAAGTCAAATCAGAGCCAAAAGTCAAAGTCAAAAGTCAACAAAAGTCAACCCCACCAAAAGTCAAAGCCAAGAAGACATTAAATTAAAGAAAATACAACTTTAGGGACC
>BQNB010058651.1:26612-37668 GCA_026074375.1 Tanacetum coccineum
ATGTTTTTTCAGCTTATCTAGGTAGCTTAATTTTAGTCATTAGTGCTTATTAGAGTTAGGTCTAAGTCTTTTTCAATTTATTTGCTTTTCTAGTGCTTATTTAGTCTAAAAAATGCCAACAGTGTAGCTCTTTTTGCTCCTAGTATAAAAAGCCAATCTGTCACACTTTTTAGCTTATTTCCGTGTTTATTTGTGGTTTGTATAAAAAGTCACTTTTTTGAAATTACTTATTTTCGGTTCCTTAAGCTTTTCCATAAAAAATTTTGCAAAATATAAAACTTTGGGAAATTGTAAAGTCTAGGGTGAGCAAGGCTCGAACCCTGGACCTCACCAACCTCAACCAAAGTTTTACACACACCGCACACAACCACTAGTGCCCTTGGGTCTTTTTCGTTACACTTTGCACAAACTAATCTTTTATACACGTTTTTTCTCTTTTTGCTTATAAGCCATTTTCTGCTTATTTCGTAGCTTATTTGATAAGTTATTTCACCCCTTTTATTTTTCTTAGGTTTAGCATTACTCAAATCACTTTTCCTTAATTTTTCAGATTTTTCCAAGATCGTTTAATATTTTTAATTAATTTTTCTTATAAAAACTGTTTTTAATTCATATTAAATAAAATAAAAATCAAAAAAATATAATTCTTTTTTTTTAATTTTCTTTTATTATTTAGGACTTAGGAAAATTAATTTTGCATTTGTAGGGTTAAATTTGCTCAATTTAGGTTTTTAAAGAACGGGTTTAGGATCCCGTTCTCGTTTTTCGCGTTTTTACATTAATTGCTTTCGTTTCTAGTTTACTTTTACTTGTTTGTGCATTACAATTGTAGAAGTTAGAAAAACAATTCCAAAAATCATTGAAACATTCAAACGCGCGATCACGAACGTAATCGCGATTTTCAATTCCACTACAAGAAAAAGTAGAACAAGTGACGAAGTTTTCCCGGGCGACATTTGTCGCCCGGGAAAACCCACTAAACGACAAAAGTCTGTCCGACGTGGCACAAATTCTAATAGACTTTTTAGTCAAAGTTCGAAGAAGTTTTCCCGGGCGACATGTCGCCCGGGATAAGTTGGTATAAAATTTGACCAAAACATCAACGAAAATCTTGGCGGCAATTTTTCCCGCTCATCTTTCCCGGGCGACATGTCGCCCGGGAAAGTTTTTATTAAAAAAAATAATTCACGTGAATGTTTAAGGGTTGTGATTAGTGTTAATTAACGTGTTTTAACATTTCCCGGGCGACATGTCGCCTGGGAATCTTTTTAAAAATAAATTACACAGTTTTTAATATATATAAAACTGTATTTTTTTTAATAAAAACTTTCCCGGGCGACATGTCTCCCAGGAAACATTTTAATAAAAAAATATAGAGTTTTTAAATCAGTATTATTTATAGAATATATTTTATAATTATATATTATTATTTATAAAATAATTATTACATATTTGATAAATAATAACTATATAAGAAAAGCACTCCGTATTCTCGGTTCGGTCAGGAAATGCACTACCCTTCTATAGTTGAACAAGATATACCGTATACTTTTTCAAGATGCACATTCGTCAAGTAACACAAAAACAAACATTCATTTAGTTAGATATTATACATACCACTTGTAGTAACACAAGCGAGGTCTAAGACCGATAATCATACGTGAGTTACAAACAGACACTTAAACATATTAGACTGATAATCATACGAGACTTGCAAACAGACACTTAAAGCATACGAATTACATTCCAAATGACAAACTACTCAAAATCAAGTTTTCTCATGTCATTGTAAACTTCGTGAAGTACAACGATAGCATATCGACTCATCCGTTAAACATCTAATGTACAACGATAGCATATCGACTCATCCGTTGAACATCTAATGTACAACGACAACATATCGACTCATCCATTGAACATCTAATGTACAACGACAACATATCGACTCATCCGTTAAACATCTAATGTACAACGATAGCATATCGACTCATCCGTTGAACATCTAATATACAACGATAGCATATCGACTCATCCGTTGAACATCTAATGTACAACGACAACATATCGACTCATCCGTTGAACATCTAATGTACAACGATAGCATATCGACTCATCCGTTGAACATCTAATGTACAACGACAACATATCGACTCATTCGTTAAACATCTAATGTACAACGATAGCATATCGACTCATCCGTTGAACATCTAATGTACAACGACAACATATCGACTCATCCGTTGAACATCTAATGTACAACGACAACATATCCGACTCCATCCGTTAAACATTCTAATGTACAACGATAGCAATATCGACTCATCCGTTGAACATCTATGTTACAACGACAACATATCACTCATCCATTGAACATCTAATGGTACACGACAACATATCGAGCCATCCGTAAAACATCTTAATGTACAACGATAAGCAAATCGACTATCCTTGAACATCCTAATGTACAACGACAACAAATCACACATCCCGTTGAACATATATGTACAACGACAGCATATCGACTCATCCGTTGAACATCTAATGTACAACGACAACATATCGACTCATCCGTTGAACATCTAATGTACAACGACAACATATCGACTCATCCGTTGAACATCTAATGTACAACGACAACATATCGACTCATCCGTTAAACATCTAATGTACAACGATAGCATATCGACTCATCCGTTGAACATCTAATGTACAAAAAAACAACGACAGATATCGCCTCATCCCTGAACATCTAATGTACAACGAGACCCCCATCATAATCGACTCGTCCTTAAACATATAATGTACAACGATAAAATATCGACTCATCCGTTGAACATCTAATGTACAACGATAACATATCGACTCATCCGTTGAACATCTAATGTACAACGATAACATATCGACTCATCCGTTGAACATCTAATGTATAACGATAACATATCGACTCATCCGTTGGACATCTAATGTACAACGATAACATATCGACTCATCCGTTGAACATCTAATGTACAACGATAACATACCGACTCATCGGTTGAACATTTAATGTACAACGATAACATATTGACTCATCCGTTGAACATCTAATGTATAACGATAACATATCGACTCATCCGTTGAACATCTAATGTACAACGACAGCATATCGTCTCATCCGTTGAACATCCAATGTACAACGATAACATATCGACTCATCCGTTAGACATCTAATGTACAACGATAACATATCGACTTATCCGTTGAACATCTATTATACAACGATAACATATCGAGTCATCCGTTGAACATCTAATGTACAACGATAACATATCGAGTCATCCGTTGAACATCTAATGTACAACGACAACATATCGACTCATCCGTTGAACATCTAATGTACAACGACAACATATCGACTCATCCGTTGGACATCTAATGTACAACGATAACATATCGACTCATCCGTTGAACATCTAATGTACAACGATAACATATCGACTCATCCGTTGAACATCTAACGTACAACGACAACACATCGACTCGCCCAGGAAAGATTTTATTAAAAAATTATACACTTTTTAATTTTTAGTAAAACTGTATAAAAATTATACAATTTTTTATTTTTAATAAAACTGTATAATTTTTAATAAAACTGTATAATATTTTAATTTTAGTAAACTGTATAATATTTTTAATAAAATCATTCCCGGGCGACATGTCGCCCAGGAAAGATTTATTAAAAATATTATACACTTATTAATTTTTATAAAACTGTATAATTTATTAATTATTTTTTCCCGGCCGACATGTGGCCCAAGAAAATTTTTATTAAAAATATTTTAATTTTATATATTAAAATAAGTTTTTATAAAACGGATCAGTCGATATGTTATCGTTGTATATTACAAAAATTTTATTAAAAATAATAAAGTGTATCCCGGCCGACATGTCGCCCGAGCGAATAAGTTTTTACAACTAACCACATTATTTATATATTACACAAAAAAGAATGTGATTGTTCACCTTTGATCATGGACATGCATAGTCTAGTTTACCATGGATTTTAGGTTTATACGACTCTCGCAGAACTACATCTCCCGATCCACAAGAACACGCAAAAGCTTCATATGGCACCATCTTCACCATAATAACAGTGTGATATGTTTGTGGTTGTGATGGTAAGAATTAGTGTGATCTGTGGGTGATTGTGAGGATAATATCTACTTTTATGGTAAAAACAGTTTTTTAGAGGGAGAATTTGGTGGGAGTATTTAGAGGGATTTTTTAGCAGGAGAATTTGGCTGGTGTATAGGGCTACAGGAGGAATTGGCGAGAGATTGAGACTCATCCGTTGAACATCTAATGTACAATGATAACAGAGAATCATCGTGAAGAGGAAGATCAAGAAGGAAATAATTCATCCGTTAGACATCTAATATACAACGACAACATATAGACTCATCCGTTGAACATCTAATGTACAACGATAACATATCGACTCATCTGTTGGACATCTAATGTACAACAATAACATATCGACTCATCCGTTGAACATCTAATGTACAACGATAACATATCGACTCATCCGTTGAACATCTAATGTACAACCATTACATATCGAGTCATCCGTTGAATATCTAATGTACAACGATTACATATCGATAATCCGTTGAACATCTAATGTACAACGACAACATATCGAGTTATCCGTTGAACATCTAATGTACAACGATAACATATCGACTCATCCGTTGAACATCTAATGTACAACGATAATATATCAACTTATCCGTTGAATATCTAATGTACAACGATAACATATCGAGTCATCTGTTGAACATCTAATGTACAATGATAACACATCGAGTCATCCGTTGAACATTTAATGTACAACGATAACATATCGACTCATCCGTTGAACATCTAATGTACAATGATAACATATCGACTCATCCGTCGAACATCTAATGTACAACGATAACATATCGACTCATCCGTTGAACATCTAATGTACAACGATAATATATCGACTCATCCGTTAAACATCTAATGTACAACAATAACATATCGACTCATCCGTTGAACATCTAATGTACAACAATAACATATCGACTCATCCGTTGAACATATAATGTACAAAGATAACTTATCGAGTCATCTGTCAAATATCTAATGTACAACGATAACATATCGGCTCATCCGTTGAACATCTAATGTACAACGATAACATATCGAGTCATCCGTTGAACATCTAAGGTACAACGATAACATATCGACTCATCCGTTGAACATCTAATGTATAACGATAACATATCGAGTCATCCGTTGAACATCTAATGTAAAACGATTACATATCGACTCATCCGTTGAACATCTAATGTACAACGATAACATATCGACTCATCCGTTGAACATCTAATGTACAACGATAACATATCGACTCATCCGTTGAACATCTAATGTACAACGATAACATATCGAGTCATCCGTTGAACATCTAATGTACAACGATTACATATCGAGTCATCCGTTGAACATCTAATGTACAACGATTACATATCGAGTCATCCGTTGAACATCTAATGTACATTAGATGTCGTTGTATAAATTAGATGTCGTTGTATAAATTTTACAACATATCGATTATATAGGGGTTCAACGGATGTGTCGATATGTTGTCGTTGTATATTAGATGTCGTTGTATAAATTTTTAATAAACTTTTCCCGGGCGACATGTCGCCCGGGAAAGCTTTTTATATTTGCTAAAAAAGGCCCTCCAAAATTTTCATTAAGGCGCCATTTTGCGATAAACGACAAACTGGTTCTTTCCCGGGTGACATGTCGCCCGGGAAATATCTGGCATGAAAAAATAGATTTGGGTTTCAGTTGTATAACACAAACAGGAAAACATAAAAAAAACTTATTTTTGGCGATTTCACCACAGAACCCACCACCTCCATCACCACCACTCACCACAGAACTCACCACCGCCACTCACACGAGCACACGAGCACAATACCGCCACCACCACCTCCTCCTCTAAACCATAATTTTTTTCTAAACCGTCTAAATGATAATTCTTTTACTTTTTGTAACCCTCTAATTGTTATTGGTGTTTGATTTTTCTTTTTGTTCAACACGTATGATTTTTTTTCTTAATTTTGTTTAATTATAATAAGGATTGGTTAAAGAATTTTAATAAGTTACTATAATAATAAGTTGTTAATTATAAATTGTGTTAATTTTTTTAGCCGCAGACAGTTAAGCCGAGTACGAGCCGAGAGCCGAGAACGAGCCAAGGGCGAGAACGAGCCAAGTCGACAACCGAAGGTTGTTGTAACTTTTTTTTATCCTTTTGGTATCCCCGGGGACATGTCGTCGGGGAATGTTTATAGTTATTAGTTTGTGTAAAATGCAAATCCAAACACTCCTTGACATTGTAAAACGCACATCCAAACACTCCTTATGTTGCCAAAATGATGAGAATAAGTTGTTTAAGAATGGCTTATGCTGATAAGCTGTTTAACAACAGCTTATGCAACTTATTCTCATCATTTTGGCAGCATAAGGAGTGTTTGGATGTTGCGTTACAGTGTCAAGGAGTGTTTGGATTTGTTTTTTACACTGATAAGTTGTTTAACAACAGCTTATTCTCATATAAATGTATATTTTTTTTCATTATAATAGAATTTAAATTGTATATGCTTTTTGATATTAGTATTTGATATAAATGGATATGCGTTTGGTATTTATTTTATTGAACCCTTTAGGAATGTTTTAGGATTTTAGTGATTAATTTCGGAAAATCCCCGTCTGATTTTAATCATCCTATAGAAAACCCGTCCGAAATTAATTTATTAGAAATTAATTTCGGAAAGTCCCCTGTTTGGGACTGCTTTTTGAATGTTTTGTCTCATTTAGGATATGAATGCGTATAATTGGTTTACTATTTGAGATGATTTCGATAGTGTTTCTCCTTTACTCCTACGAATATGTCTTTAAACACATATTTGGGGAGTTGAGGGGAAGTGCTACCGAAATTTTTTGAAATAGTAAATCGGTTATACGCATTCATATATGAGACGAATCATTCAAAGAGTGTGTTAGGATTGCCTTCCATAGTTGCACTAGGTGAACAAAACATCTCGTATTCCTCGTTTGAATGTGTTTAATTAAGTTGCATATAATAACTAATTGTATCGTTAAAACGCAGTTATGGTAATTGATAAGAGTTGGACAAGTTTAGGGAAACATGAAAAAGCATTTTATACCGGTCTTAAGAAATTCGTCGATGATTGCAAGCCGTTAGTGGATAGTGCCGGGAATATAAGATGTCCATGCAAGTCTTGTCGTCTAGTATTGTGGGTATCCATCAAACACCTTTCAGACCACATTTCGAAGTATGGGTTTGACCCAAGTTATAAAACATGGATTCACCACGGTGAACCGGATCTTCCTCCGCCACCACCAGTAATAGATAACACAAGACAACCTCAGATGAGTGACATGACAGCGTGCCTTAATGATCTTAGCTATATTCCTCTGAATAATGAACAAAATGAGCCAACTCAAGGAGATATTGGTGAGACAAGTAACGACCCGACTCAAGCTAAACGTAACGAGTTCGAAGAGTTATATGCCAGTGCCAACGAGGAGCTGTACCCCGGTTGTGACCATGTGACTCGATTAGACTTTATGGCAAAGTTTACCTATTTTAAGGTTAAAGGTAAATTCGTTTCGGGTGTCGTTATGTCAGATGGATGCAAGCTCCACTTGGTTAAGGGTTTAAAGTTGTAGCTTCACATGGATGCATATGAAGTTTTAATTAGACCTGTAGATCCACTTTTGTTCAACAAATGACAAAAACATTATTTCCATTGCTTCTGTTACCCAACTAAGTTGAGTATATGCAAGTACAATTGATCACCCATTTAACCATCAAGAGACAAAAGTTTTAAATATATCAATAATAAGATTATATAACTTGATCTCTCTTACAGATCCGGAAACCTTTCTGTTTTGCTGCTAACATAATGAAACGCGTACCCATACGCCACTGGTGGGGACCATCCCAAATACCAGGAAGCATAGTGTTGCAAAGACTTTTGCTAACTTGAGCTCTCTTTGTAGTAATCTTCTCTAAGGTCCCAAAGCTGCATACGCGATCGTTGTGATTAAATGAGGCATCTTAAAAAAGTGTAGTATTTTAGATATTAAGGTTTTACTTACATTGTGTCCAATGACGAACACCCCCTTTAATAGAGTACGAGTGGCCAAATCTACAATGCTTCACTATAGCAAAACACAGGTAATAAGTTGTTAGCAATAAAATCCGTAAAATGTTACAAGGTATTTATTTAAACCTGCTATACAAAACTTATCTGAACCTATTATACATCGTTATTTATCCAACTCGTTGGGCCAAAACTCATCTAAACCTACTGTACATTGTTATTTATCCAACACGTTAGTCCAAAACATATGTGGACTAACTGTACATCGTTATTTATCCAACTTGTTAGTCCAAAACTTATCGACACGCCGCCACTTCTATTTTGCAGTATTGTATTATCTCTGCTATACAAAACTTATCTGAACCTATTATACATCGTTATTTATATTTATTTAACTCGTTGGGCCAAAACTTATCTGAACCTACTGTACATTGTTATTTATCCAACATGTTAGTCCAAAACATATCTGGACTAACTGTACATCGTTATTTATCCAACTTGGTAGTCCAAAACTTATCGACAGGACGCCACTTCTATTTTACGGTATTGTATTATCTTAGTTAGTAATCAGACATGTAGTATGGGAAACAAAAGTCTCAAATAAGAGTAACAAAAGCATGGTACACAAAGAATCGGAATTAGACATTTTGTGAAACAACTTAATGCTTGACAGAGCAAATAATGCAGTAACTCGATATTTTGCTTGGCTAATACGCTAAATACTGCAGTAATGGTAGCCCTAATGATGAATATTTAGTTTTGGCATTTCTGTTGTTCTTTCTAACACAATGCATATATGAGCGAGCAAATAGAGAAAACGAATTCCAAATATTCCATTATAAAACAGGAACCGACAATTTACATGAAATATGAAGCCAATGTTCTCATTGTTATCAAGGAAATTTCATACTGAACAATTTTGGCATAAAAAGTATGTACCTTGATAGCCAATGCTTTCTCAAAGCTTTGTGTGGCATTATAAGGACCCCCAAAGTTTAGTTACGCCTGCCAAGTACAACCCCTTTTTTTTACCTAATTAAGAAAAATACAAATAATTAGTTTACATACACATGAATCAATTCAAATTTTGGCACTATAAAAAGTAAAGGCTGGTATTACCTGCATCAAATGCTTATTGTGATTGGCCTTCTTTTGCAAAAACCGATCAGCATCCTGTTTCACCTTCTGTGGTAGCTGAACCTATAACAAAACAACAAAAAATGTTGCAGTATTCTTTTGTATCCAACCCTTATATGCACGGCAGTAGGCTTAGATAGAAGCCTAACAATCGAAAAAGTCTTCTATATAGTAGTTAAAAACATTGTCAAAAACGGTATGCCATGCAAGTATGGTACACGGGTTGCAAACAAATGGGTTTGGAGGGTGATTGTTGCGTTAGATAAGGAGGATTTCTAGAAGTCAGGAAAGGTGTTGATATTATAGTAGATATTATGAGGTTAATAACCGGGCATGAGTGATTAGAAAGCACTATTAATTATAGCAGAGAAAAGGGGATCTAGCTTATGATTTTGTAGTGAAAGATACTCGACAGAAGTGGTGCAATAGGTATGCACAGAACCCATATCAATCTATTCATGTATAGATAGCCCTAGAACCTAATGATTTACTTAAAACAAATTTTAAAGCAGAAATTAGAGATATAAGTTGTAAGAAAAAATGTACCTTCTGGAGTGCATCTTCGACCAAAAGTATGTAAACCCATATAATTTTCCTTGACAGCACAATTATTGTCCCATTATTCCATACATTGCATTAGCACTCCACATTCAGGGTACCTATTTTAAGACCACAACTTATTAACACACATACACATACCACTAGAGAACATAATAAAAATCAAGTCCTAATAGTGAAAAATATCTAGAATTAGTACCCGTCTTTGTATAAAATAACAATCTCCCAACATCTGATGGAGCTTGTGATACCTCACGCACAAAATCTGATCCAGAAATCGGTATAATTGACCCAAACTTCACAATTTTTACAACTTGCTTCATCTTTGCTAACCTCTTTCTCCTTCAATAAACACCAATGAAATATAGCGATTAGTAATAAAAACCCATAACTAATGCTTTATCTTTTCACCTACATGAAAGATTTTGGTATATATGCGCTTGAATATTCAAATCTACATGAAAAGATGACATCACAATTATATATAAAAATAATGGTAACTTAACTTAAAATTGTATCATTTCAGTGTACATGTATTCTTGGAGAAAGTGATCATCATCTAGATCATCCTCTAGGTCTTCTAGTTCTTATTCGGTCTTGTGATCGATCCAAGGCTTGTCTTTAGGTTTGGAATCTTCATCTTCTGCAGGAGTAAACGGGCTGGGTTTGAATACATGGGCTTTCGGAGGCAAATTTCCAAGCTTTCTTTAAATATCATCCCATTGTGTTGATGCTCCTTCAACGTCCTTATACACAAAGTGATAGTATGCCATTACTCTTTACAATCGATATTGGTATTTGATATTTCTTCTTTTACATTCAGAAAGTTGCAATTAATTAAACATTGACACAATATGACAATAGAGTGAATACAATTATTAATTTATAACATTTAATTCGCATATAATGAACAAACGTGAAGTGTTTAGATGCATGAAACTATTCTTTTATGCAGTAAAAATATGTAATACACCTCTTAAGATGAGTTTTGTTCATTAAAGGGCTTTTAGGCTTCCGGTATCTTGTGGATTCAAGTTTCGATTAATAATCAAGATCATCACTACCTAGATCACAAACTATAATGTATACTTAGGGTAAGAAAAAATAGTGACAATCCAATAGAGTATATCGTTAAGCTGAGCGATTTT
>BQNB010058652.1:0-37668 GCA_026074375.1 Tanacetum coccineum
CATCGGGTGAGCCATGGAAATAACAATAGGCAAAGAGTCGAGGTTACCTCAAAGATCGTTACCGCTTTAATATTTTTAAAGATTTTGTTTTTAAAAACTACTTCGGATTTCTGATTTTTTTAGTTGATGTATTAAAATGAAAATTAAAATAGTTTCAAGAAGTGTTAAAAAGATTAAAGTATTATTAGAATGCTTATTAAGAGATGATATATAATGGTTTATTAAGATCAATAACTATGAAATATGATAACAAAAAAACGAGATTGATAATCATACCAAACATTGTTAAGATGCATACAGACAAATACGGATAAAATAATTACATAATATGTTGACTATGTGACTAATAAGCATTATTTATTATGATACACCTAAGACAAGTGGCTTCTTTAATTGAAAAAAAACATCTTTGTAGGAACTAATGTGTTCATTTACCAACCTTATTAATTTTTTCCGCAAAAGTGTTAGTTTTCACATTGCATATCATGTACTCCTTTTCGAGCCAACAATCATACAATACATTCGTAGATACGATTCTTCCAAAAAGGAATATACATTCGTGTTAGTTTTCACATTGAATATCATGTACTCCTTTATGTATACTTTGTAATGACGGATACTTTATTAAGTTTTTATTTCCTCTTATAGGATTACGTTAATTTCTTTTTGTTCGTTATTAACTGTATAAATTTTTTACGATGTACGTAAGTCATTAACCATTACTTAATTTATTCCTTGGATACTCACAAGGCAAGCCCGCCCATCGGGCGGGCTTTGTAACTGGTATATATATATATATATATATATATATAATATAACACCCCCATTTTCACATATAGCAGTGGAAGCTAAGTTTTAGGGTACTACTTCATGAATCAACAGTCACAATCATAGAAAACGACTCATAAAGAGACGTTTTAGAAAATTTAGTTATCATTCAATATAATCAGAGTTTTAGAAAAACAGAGGTCCCAAAATCTATATGAAAACATAAAGTTTGAATGATAACAAGTTTGAATGTTCTCAAGTCCAATGCCACTCTGTGCCATAGGTTACTCAAATACCTGAGATAAACATGCTAAAAAGGTCAACACAAAGGTTGAGTGAAATTCATAGGTTTGAAATGTAATAGTTGAATACAAGTCATTGTAATGGTAATAATTGCATGCATTTACAATTATCATGGAAAACAGTATTATTGCCCTAAGCTCATGCAACTAAACATTAACCATAATTCAAGTTGTTACAAATTGTTTCCATATAGGTGCCTCTACCCAAAGATGTTGTGGGTGCCTCTACCCAAAGATGTGGTGGGAGCCTCTACCCAAAGATGTGGTGGGAGCCTCAACCCAAAGTTGTTGTGGAAGCCTCTACCCAAATATGTGGTGGATGCCTCATGGCAAATGGAGGTAACTTAGGCAATAATATATCAGGATAACATATAGTTGAAAATACTTGTATTCATGGTTTATAGCATGTATCTCCCCACGGGATTTTAGAAAACATGTATAGGCGGGACTATGAACTCACCTTGATAAGGTAGTTTATTGATTTAAAATTTAATTCAAATAGGAGTAAACAGCCTCGTCACGCAACCTGAGGTAATATGTCAAGTCTTAGTTTGATTGTTGATATTCCAAATTTTATTTCATAAAGTTTAACGTAAATGTTAATTTGGTTCATTAATTTATGGAAATATCGTAACACTGTTCGGGCTATTATAATCCAGAGGTCATGTAGTAAACGTTTGAGGAGCTAGGACACTTTAAATTGTAAATCCAGCAACTCGTCAAAACGTATACCCAAATGAAACCCCTCACATGAAATTCCTTATTAATGTGATACATTATAGATTAAAAGATAACATTTATCTTTTTAGGTTTCTTAAAAAGTTAGTAGATGATAAATTATGTTAAATATATAACATAATTCTTTTATGATGTTTCGATCGATAAATGATAAAGATAAATGTGTCAGGCTTTAATAAAATTGAGTCTTATAATATTTAGATATATTTTAAAAATTAATATAGAAATGTTACATTTTATACCCTTGAGAATATGAAAATGACAATATATACCCTTGGTATATATTTATTTACAAAATTAATCCTTTACATATAATTTTATACTTTTAAATCCACAACTTTTAGGTGTTGACAAAAAAACAGCCCCTGTAGTTTAACTTTAAGTTATTTACATTTTTAGCCCCTCTAGTTTATAAGTTTCATTATTTACAATATATACCCCTTTACATGAAAACGATTTCATTTCTAGTCCAAAATCCATAATAGTTGTATTTTTCAATCTCGAAAGTATTTTGCAGCTTATAGCGTGCTATAATTAAAGTTAGAATAAGTAATTTTATGAGCTTAGAGTTATGGAAAGAGCTTTATGAGCTCGTTAATCCAAGACAGGGTACGTTTGGGTTTAAAATAATAACCCGATGGGTTTGAGCGTTAAGGGTTCATTTCACTTGATCACAAGGATGTGTAAGAGCTTATATATGATCTAGAATAGCTTATAGAACGAGTGATAGACTTACAAGAACTTAGAATGGGTCAAAAATGGTGGAATGAGTCGAAAACCTTAAGAGACAATATTACGACCTTCTTTGCATTTACCTTGGCTTTCGAATTTTGTTTGATTAGGTTGTGCTTCTTCCTTAACTTCTTAGCTCAGCTAGAAATGACTTGAGAGAGATTTTTGTGTTTGATGGTCCGAGTTTGGAATGCATGCTTGTATGCGACTTTATATAGGGTACGAAGGAGTAGTGCAAAAGGTTGTGAGTCTTTGTTAGAGACCAAGTTGTATTTCTTGGTAGTGGTGTCAAAGGCTGGTGGAGTGGTGGCCAAGATGTTGGAGTGGTGCCCAAGGGTGTTGCTTTTGGAAAAAGGGTGATTATGGGTCGAGTTCATGGCTAATTTTGGACAGCCAACATCGGTCCCGGTAAAATGGTTTGTTGATCCCACGCCTTGATCGATTCTTTACGTAGTAAAGTGTTTGTTACCTTGGATGAATCCAAAAATAGCAATGGTTGGATTTGTTTGTTATACCAAAGTGTATGCGGATCTAACTTGATAATCTTAGAAGGTAAGTTATAATGAAACAGTAACAACCAAAAGAACAATGTAATAAAACAAACTGACTTCAATATTTATTAGATTATCGAAGTAACTTGTAGTACTAGGGTACTATCCTTGATGCTTTTATTTTTTTTTCTTTTCTCTAACATTATATCTAATAAATCTCTTAAGCAGAAACCAACTCTGTTTCATACATTAAAACTAGGATCTCCTTTTATACAAACAAGTGTCCTTTACAAGTTATGAATGCCTGTACTATTTGGAAGTTGTTACTATTCAAATTACTAATATAACAGATATACTTTACTTATTTTTCTCATTGCATTCCTTATCTCAACATCAGTCAAGCTTCGTCCTTCAGCAGTATTAAACTTTCTTCTAGCTGTATTAACTAAACTCTCGCTGTAATAAGTTTGTACATGGCCAGTACTAAACTCCTTTTGTACTGTTAGTTATACCTTGCAGTATTATCTCTTGTGAAGATTTAATTTTTGTTACCCAACCAATCCTCCCCTAAACTTGTGATTTATCTTCAAATCCTAAGTTTCTTCTGGATTAAATCTCCTTGAGTCTTCTTCCTTTGCTGATGATTCTTTCAAACATTTCTTCTACTTCTGCACTTGGGATCTTATTAAACCTTTAGAACGTTCAATAAGCTGTGTACTTCTCATGATCAACCTCCAATTTCTTTTTCAACATCTTGGAAATCATCTCTTGACTTAGAGGGTATTTCTTCTCTGTCAGCATATGTATGGCTATACCATTCTGCATCAGTAAAATGTGAATACCACAAAAATCATATAAACTCCAGCTTATCACATTATATTCATGCTGATTCTTCCATATTTCATCTTCTTCATCAGGCTCAAATAAAGTGTGCAGATCTCCCCAAAGCATCAAATCATATCCTTCAAGTCTTGAAGTACTATACCTTTATTTGACTAATCTGTACAGCTCCTCTACATCTTGTCTATCAAAGTCTTCAAGCATCTCACTCAAAACCTTGTAGTTCTTGGAACTGCCATCTCCTCTGAAGATTTGATAATACATGAAATTTTCAGTCAAAGTGTAAGTCTTCCAATCCACAATTGGATACTTTGTAAAGAGAGATTCAACATCTTCTTTTTTTTTTTTTTTCTTTTTTTTTTTTTTTTTTTTTTTTTCCTCCATTATGCAAACATCTTCTCTTGGAATGATATCTAAAAAAACCCTTTGAGTTTACTTACCTTCTCAGCATTCATTCTTCAACTTTTAGTTCTCTTAACAATCCTTCTTTTTCTTGGAAGAGATTTCTTTCTTTTTGCTCTAGATTCTTTAATAACTTCTTTCACTTCCTTTTGTGTATTAGCATCTTTTTCTTCAATCTTTTCAGGAGACTTCATCTTTTCACTTCCATGCTCCATAGGCTCAATATGTTGATTAAAATCCCAAATCTTTTCAAATATTGGCCTAATCTCATTATAAGACATTCCCTTGAAGTCACCAATCTTGTAGTTTCCCTGATTTTTCAAGTATTTGATCATATTTCTCCTTTCCTGGGCAATTATCTTTGGCTTCATCTTTAGAGCATGATACCTTATGACTGAAGGATCATTCCAATCTATCTTCTTAGTAGACTTGGCTTCAGATATAGCTCTTTGTCTTTCCTCTTTATCCCACTGTCTAGCAATTTCTTCATCTCTTGCAATTTGTGCTCTTTGTTGTTCATTCATTTGTTCCTCTAGTCTGATGGCTTCAGCAAAACTTAATCTTTCTTGCTCAAGCTCTTTCTTAGACTTCTTCTTGGGCTCAGACTCTGTCATTATTGCTTTTTCCTTGTCTTTTCTTGTCCTTATCTCTTCACTCCTTCTGCTATAAATAACAGTTCTTCCAGCAGTACTAATATTCTCTTCAACAGTACTAACTACTGGAACTTCACTAGCAGTACCTTTTATTGCACCAACAGTACTAACTTCAGCACTCCCTTTCTCACTACTTCCTTGATCTTGAATGACCTCAGTGGGAGTCACTTTATGAATAAATGGTTCAGTTTCAGTACTTGCTTTCTCTTGAACTTCTGCATCAGATAATTTCCTCCCCTGTTTGGAAGAATCATCTTCAATGTCTTCATCATCTGAATGAACAATCCTAGCTTTTCTCCTTGTTTTGCCAGTCTTAATTTGAGACTCTAGCTTCTTGACCCTGAGAATGAGCTTAGTAAATGCAGAATTGTAGGTTTTCTTTGTCTTCCTCAAGTCATCCTCCAAGACTGTAACCCTGTCAGAAAGTTTGGTAACCAAATTCATCAATTCATTAAGTTTCAAGCCACCCTTATCACTTCTATGTGAGTGAACAACATGGAGAGGTGAGTCATGGGGTGTAGGAAAGTGATGTTCTGCTCCAGGTGATGGTTGTGTTGGTGATGGTTATGTTGGGGATGGTTGTGTTGGTGATGGTTGTAATGCAACAGCAGTGGTATTTTCAGGTGAGTGTGGGTTGAAGGTTCAGGTGAGTGGAGGTGAGGATTGATTCTTTTAGGAGAAGTGGAAGTTTACGAAACATCTAGCATAGTGGGGAATTAGAGCAACTCTGCCTGAATATTCCCTTTGTAGACCTCTTTCATGTGTTATAAAACTTTTGTTTGCTATAGAGAGGGTACGGATTGTCGTGAGTGGTGTTGAAGTTGGTTCCTCGATATTAGGCATATTTGATGAATCCGGGGTGCATTTAAAACTTATGGGGGCTAGAAATTTTTGACACTCATATGCTCAAAAATCATCCATAGAAAAATTATATTTCCAATTGGTAGCTAAAACAGATAACAGCAAAGTGGCTATGTTACTACTAAACTGTCCCAGCCAGTCATCTTTGGGCTAAGGCAATGAAGAATTGTGTGATTAGAAACCTCCATTGAGGTGAAAAAGCACCCTTTTGAAAAGTTAACTTATCTGAATCAGTGTGATATCCCATAAGTGCCAATTGCTCAAAGATCTCCGAGTTGGGAATGGAAGTAATACCATCTTGATCATCCAACTTGAGATGTCGTCTTAAAGATTCCTCAGTGATAGACATTGAGTGACCATCAATGGTAGCAGTAATTTGAACGTCTCCTTTATCATCAGTAGAAGCTTCAGCAGACCTCCAAAATTGTTTAATAAAGGAAATATAAATATCTGGCTTCTTTGTGCGGGCATAGCAAATGTGACTTCGATTTAGGAAATCGATGACTTGATGAAACCCTGCACTTCCTGTAGATTTCTCTAAAAACGCTATCATGTTGTGCTTGTCACAAAATTCCAAATTTGCCATGAATAAAACTGTGAGTAATCGTGTGGGATATGATAACCCCCCCCCCACCCTGGATGAATATATGTGGGCTCGAGAAGTTAAATTGAGATTTAAATAGAGAAACGTAGAGATTTGGTTGACGACTTATAAGGAAAATTGAGTTTTCTGATTGAATTTAAAATATATTAAACATCATGAAAGTCCTATCTGTCAAACCTCTTATATCATAGGAATTGCGCGAAATATACTCAACGGCTCTATTAATTAGTGCAAAATATGTTATGCCAAACGTACTAACGGTCATCTAGCAGTACTATATTTGGTTTGTAGTATAAAATATGCCTAGCAGTAATGACTTCTCCACCGAAAGCTAGTATCAAACTCCAGTTTTGTATTACTCAAAAATAACTTCACACAATCTCTCTTTCTGTTTTTAAGCTCACATTTTATCTCTTAATTCTTTTGGTTCACTTTTCACTCTGTCTATTTTTCATACATCTCTCTTTCTGTTTTTAAGCTCACCAATTCTCTCTTTTCTTTTAGCTCACATATTCACACAAAGTATAGTTTTTGGCAAACTACCAGCCATTAACATATTTGATTAGTCTTTACCAATAGCCATTTGCTTTGGACTAGCCAATGCTTCATTGTAAAAACATGGTGCATTGATGACCATATAGTTTTGAGTAAACTATCAACTATCAACGGATTTGAGAAGTCTTTACCAATAGCCGTTTGCTTTAGACTAGCTAATGCTTCATTGTAAAAACAGGGTGCATTGATAACCATATAGTTTTGAGTAAACTATCAACTATCAACGGATTTGAGAAGTCTTTACCAGGAGCCGTTTGCTCTGGACTAGCCACAATGCTTATTGTAAATAATGGTGCTTTGATGACCATTTAGTTTTGAGTAAACTATCAACTTTTCAACAGGATTTGAGATGTCTTTACCAGTAGCCATTTGCTTGGATCTAGTCAATTCTTGATTGTCTTATATAAGACTTGGTGAAACTGATGAGATTTGGTGTGTGGGTGTTTAAATCCAATAACATTGAGATCAAACTACATTCCTCACACTCATTTAATGAACCATTGAGTAACCAATTTCATACTTCATTGCTTATCCTGAAAGAGTTAGCTATAACAAGAAACATAATCTAACCATTTTTCTTGTTTTGTGTATTAATGTACTAAACAGATTAACCTTTGAGACATAGAAATATCTGCCAGTACTAACTATATGTAACAGTTTTGACAAACAGTTTTAAAGAAACTAGAAGTATATTATAACTGCAGTATAATTTACAAAGACTTAACAATACTAACATTTAACATAATTTTACAATACAAACTCAAGAGATATAGGCATTTAGGATTGAGCATTCCGATACTTGAGACCAAGTACTGAAATCTACCAGCATCAAAACCTTTTGTAAGAAGATCTGCTACATTATGTTCAGTGTCAATCTTAACTATTTTAATCAACTTTTTAGCATTGCAGTCTCTTGTAAAATGATGCCTAATCTCTATATGTTTTGTTTTAGATTGTTGAAACAGATTTTCTATTTATGCAGTGAGTACTATTATGGTTAATATAATAACAGTATTCAATATATAATTGTACCATAGTCCAGCAGTTGGTTTTGGATCAGAGAACAGTCCTCAGCAACCTTGCAGCAAAAAAAAAAAACAGCCACATATTCAGCCTTAGTTGTAGAAGTGGCAACTACAGTTTATTTCTTGCATTGCCAAGAGATCAACCTATTTCCCAAAAATTGACAACCTCCAGTTCACTATCAGTGTAAGCAACTAATTCCAATGGAGAATCCTTAGAATACCAAAGTCCATATATGATAGTTTTCTTTTTAGGGTATCTCTAAGATGCTCTTAACTGCTAAGAGATGGGAAGACTTTGGAGAACCTGAAAACCTTGACACATGCAAACACTGAGAACATGATATTTGGTCTGGATGCTGTAAGGTACATCAAAGAGACTTATCATAGATCTCTATAGATCGTTCTCAACATCAGACAGCATCTCCATCTTGAACCAAAGGCTTTTCCAAATCTGTTGGAGTAGAGGCAGACTTCACATCTGAGTAGTTAAAACTTTCTTAAAATTCATGGACATATTTATCTTTACTGATAAAAATTCCTTTCTTTTTCTGTTGGACCGTAATCCCAAATAGAAGGTGAGTTCGCCCATAGAAATCCTCTTTTCTTTGTTTTTTATTTTATATGAAAACTTTTCCTTCATAAGCTTCTCAAACACATCACATAATTCACTTCTTAGTTAGATCCACAAGATATGTCATCTCATATTATTTGTTTTTTTTTTTTTAAACAAGCAAAGTATGTCCTCCTATGTCCTCTTGATGAATAATGTTTGGTCACATCTTTCCTCTTTCAAAACCATTGCTCAAGAGATAAATTTGCAAAGGCTTTGGGTGCTTGATCCATGCTCATATATGCTTTCAATACCCTTATTGACTTTTCTGGATGGTCAGGATCTTCAAAACCTGGAGGTTGTCAATACATATACCTCATCTTCTCAATCTGACCATACAGGAAAGCTCTTTTTGACATCCATTTGGTAGGACCATAAATCATATATAATGAAAGCATAAGCAAGATAATATTTTTTCTTTTGGCTCTTCAATTCTAGCCACAGGTGCAAGACTTCATCATGTCTATGCCATCTTCTTGAGTAAGTCCTGAGCAAACAAGTCTTGCTTGTTTTTGATGACATCCCACCCTTTCATCTTTCTTGTTTCTGTATACCCACTTTATACCAATTTCTCTATGACCTTTAGGTAAATCCACAAGAATCCAGACCTTTTATAGTTTGAACTGAAGAAGTTCCTCCTGCATTGCTTCTACCCATGTTGGATCTCTAAGAGCTTTGGATTCATTTTTGGTTTTTCCTGAGAAGGAAACAAACAAAAAAGGGACCTTTGTATGAAGATCCTGATGTGTCTTCCCTTTCATATAAGCACTAAGAAATCCTTTTTCAGAGTAAGAAGTTTTCATCCTTCTTGTCTGAACAGATGACTGCACATCACCAATCACATGCTCAATTGGGTGATCTTTGTGAATTCTTGTGTGAGGAGTGGTAGGGACTGCATAAGATTGAGGAATGTTCCCTAATTCAATTTCTTGGCTCTCACATATGTGTCTTCAGATGAGGACTAGGTCTACAGTATTCTTAAGGTGTAGTTGTATTAAATTCAGGGAGAGCAGTACTATTTATCTACTACCAGTTTTTAATATCAGGTTCTGGCAGTTTTAACTTGTTGATCAGATAGTACATTTTCCTTATAGAATGCTACCATCATGAGACTCTTCTGTAGGATCATCTTCATCATGTAAATCATCTTTATCTTTATTTGAGCATCATCACAATTTTTGGTGATAAGCATCACCAAAATATGAAGCATCCTTCTAAATTGGCATTGCAATCCAATCTTGATCTTGTTGAGAAGATGTGCTAGACTCAGAAACTCCTTGTATACCTGCAAAATCATTAGAAGATTTTCCTGCAACCACTGGTACATAATTCATTTATTGAGTTAGAGAATCAAGATCAAACAGCCACTTTGGACCATTTCCTTCAATCATATGCTTATTCTCTAAGAACCTGATATGCAAGTTTTCCTGAACTTTTCTAGTTCTAATGTTGGTATACCTTTTAAACGCTTTGCTACTTAGGAATTCCAACAAAGAAACCTTCAACACTCTTGTCATCAAACTTGCCAAATTATCTATGGTAGTTGAGTATAGTATCATGGCATACAAAGGTTCATGGAAGCCTATAGCTGGTTAAAAACTCTAAAGAGTTCATAAGGAGTCTTGTTATGAGGCTTGCCTATTAAGGACCCTATTTCTGTAAATAGCAAGCAGTAGAAGAAACCGCTTTTGCCCAAAATGTAGGTAGGTAATTAGAGTCAGCTAAACATTGTTCTAGCAGCCTCAATGAGTGTCCTATTCTTCCTTTCAGCTACACCATTTTGCTGAGGAGTCCTAGCTACACTATATTCTCTTTTAATACCTTTCTCCCTACAGAAATCATCCATCACCTTGTTTTTAAACTCTGTCCCATTATCACTTCTGATTATTTTAACTTTCTTATCCACTAGGTTTTCTACCTCTTTGATAAAGTTTTTAAGGATCTCACTTGTTTCATCCTTAGATTTTAAAAAGAAAACCCATGAAAATCTACTATATCTCAGAGACAAATAACTACCAAGCAGTATTTTTTATGCATTAGACTACTAACAAAAGTTGGACCAAAGAGATCCATATGCAGCATAAACAATGGCTTAGTAATGGGATTAAAGGCCTTGGTCTTACAAGAGGCTCTGTGTTGCTTGCCTTTAAGACAGGCAACACATGTTTGGTCATTCTCAAATCTTTTTAAGGGCAAATCTCTTACAAGATTTTCTTTGACAAGTTTATTAATATTCTTAAAATTGACATGACCAAGCCTTCTATGCCATAGCATTGATTCCTCAGATGTAGCCTTTGCAACTAGACAAGTTAAACCATCTTTAGGAACTATGTTTTTCATATCAAAACTGTACATGTTATCCTGTCTAGGAATTTTAAGAAGTATCTGATTTTCATCAGGCAACTTAAAATTAGGAGATAGGACAAGACATTCAGAGTCAGTAAAAAGAACATAGTTCTTTTTGTCACACATTTGTGAGACACTAAAAAGGTTGAACTTTAACTCTTTGACAAAGTATACATCATCAAAATCAAGATTATCAGTTTTAAGAGTACCTTTGCCAGTAATTCTGCCTCCATAGGCTCCTCCTCCAAAAGTAACATAACCTCCATCAAAGTCTTTGAAGTCTGAAAGATGGGCTATGTTGCCTGTCATGTGCCTTGAGCATCCACTATCAACAAAGCCTTTATCATTTAGTTGTGAATTGCTCTGCACAAAAACTTATAGAGTTAGTTCTCTTTGGGGACCCAAGCCATTACTGACTTGGATCTGCCTCGTGCATCAATGTAATTATATTTGTTGAAAACCAGTGATGCACCATTGGGTTTGATGGGTCTCCAAACCCAACATGCTGAGGGCTTGACAGCATTAAACCCCCTTGCCCTGACAGTATTAACAGATGATCTAAATGGTCTACCAGTATTAAACCTTTGATTAACACACCTGTTTGTTAATGTTGTTCTCTTGTAAAAGGGCCTGTGAGCAGTTGATTGTGCTTGATTTTGAAAATATGTCTTTGGTCTAGCACAATTACTTGTTGATTTGGGGTGAGCAGTATAAGAAGGCCTAACAGTATTAAAAGACCTAGCAGTACTAAAAGGTCTACCAGTGTTAACAGACCTAACAGTATTAACAGGCCTTGCATTATTAACAGTTTTTAGGCCAGTCTTCATTAAGACTGCTCTTGGAGCCATATGTTTGGGACAGCTGTATTGAATGTGATCAAAACTTCCACAGTTAAAACATGCCTTATTATTAAACACAAAGTTACACCCTAACTGATTGGATTTTTGACCATTCCAATTCCTTTGGTTTCCCCTAGGTCCCTGTGACCTGTACATCTCTGCATACCTAACTGACCTCCTAACTGGTTTTTCAGGTTTAACTGACTCTTTCTTAGTAGCAGTAGGTATAGCAGTTTTCTTTTCTACCTTAGGGATAGGCTCAACTTCTTCCTCATCATCTGACACCCAATCTTCAATAATTGGAGCATCAGTATTCTCTCTAGCTTTTTTAGGTTCTTCTTCCCTAACATGATTAGCAGGATAGAAAAACTTTTCTTTCCAATCTTTGTCTACCTTAAGTGGAGACTTAACAGAGCTAGTTTCAGTAGCAGTCTTTTGTTGTTGTTTTAAAGAGTCATCAGTATTCTCCTTAGAATTATCTGACTCTTTATCACAACCAGTGGTAGGCTTTAAACTAGAATTCCTAGGACCATACTCATTTACCTCAGGTTCTTTGAATTCTTCTAGACCTGAATAAGATAAGTCTAAAGGTGTTGGTCTATTAAGAATCAAAGGATGAGGTGAGGGGACAGCATTATAACCAAAACCCTTTTTGCTTTTGTCAGTTATCTGACTTGCTAACAACTGATCCAAGTCTTTTGCTAATTTTTCAAATTTAGCAATCTTAAACTCAAACCCCTCCTTTTCTAGTTTAACTTTTTCAAGTTCTTCCCTAAGAAGTCCCATCTGATATTCTTTGTGGCCTACACTTCTTTTAAGTAAAGCAATTTCCTCAGAAAAAAGAACTTCATGTTCTTTATATTTAACTACTTGTCCTTCTAAAATTGATAAACCTCTTTTATATGTAGCTGCTTTAAAACCAGTATCATCTAATTTAACAAGCAAATCATCATACTGTTTCTTTAGAGCTTCATAATTTTTTAGACAAGATTTAGAACAAGATTTATCATTTGTTACCTCAGAATCTGTGAATGCCATGAGAGCCATGTTTGCTTAAATTTCTTCCTCTGCCATGTCACTCCAATCAAATCCATCACCATCTATAGCACACGTTGCCTTTTCAGAAGCATCTTTAATCTTTACTGCCTTTGATGAGCTACATTGATTCTAATTTCTGTTGTCTTTACCCCTTGGTGCTATGCATTCTCTAGCAAAATGTCCCATTTTATGGTAATTGAAACATTATACCTTTGATTTATCATACCCAACAGTATTGCTTCCATCAATGATGATTTTCTTTCTATTTCTCTGATAGAACTTTCTTGCCCCCATGCTTAGTAGAGCCATATTCCACTTTAGATCCATTTCTTCCAAATCATCATCATGAAGTTGCTCAAGGTCTTCATGAACTAGTTGAGACCCTTGTGGTTGAGTGGATAGAAAGGCATATACTGTGGCATCACTAAAGCTAGCTGTACTAATTTCAGTACTAGCAGTGTTAACCTTTGTGGTAGTAGTACTAACTTCAGGCTTAACAGTATTAATATTATTAGTACTGTTTGCACCTGAAGTAGTTAAAAACGCCAAGTTCTTATCATCATTGCTTGTACCAATAGATTTCTTAACCTTTTGTTCAACAATTTTAAAATTGTTGTACAAATCATCCAAACCCATAGTATCAAAATCAGGTTTGTTCATCCAAACCACAACATGTGTATCCCATTCAGCAGGTAAGCTCCTTAAGAATTTTACATTTAGATCCTCTGGAGAAGTAACTACACCCAGAATTGCCAATCTACTAACAAGCTTTTGAAGCCTGTTGAAGATAGAATCAAGTGATTCTGAGCTTGAAGCATTAAAGTTTTCATACTGTTGTTTCAACAAAGCCTTCTGTGTCTTCTTTGTTGCTTCATTCCCTCCAAACCGAGCTTTAATAGCAGCAAACATTGATTGAGCATCAACATACTGATTGAAGGTAAGTTGATGCTCATTGGGCAGTGCCATGAGCAGTAGACTTCTTGCCTTTACATCATTCTTTTTACACGTCTTTTCTTCAGCAGTAGAAGGCACAGTCATCTTCAATGCAGTTGATGGACCAGATTCTGGTGTTGTTACAGGAATAGGTACCCATGAATTCCCATTCTCTATGACCTCCCATAGAGCGTAATCCTGGATCTGAAAATACTGTTTGATTCTGATTTCCCACATCTCATACTCCCCGAGTTTGAGCATGGGAAGCTTAGCCAAAGCATTGTTCTGTGAATTCTCCAACTCCATTACTTCTAGATCAAAGTTTCTCAAAGCACAGGCTCTGATACCACTTGTTGATCCCACGCCTTGATCGATTCTTTACGTAGTAAAGTGTTTGTTACCTTGGAAGAATCCAAAATAACAAAGATTGAGACTTTGTTGTTATATCAAAGTGTATGCGGAATCTACACTTTGATACTCTAGAAGTATTTAGCAATGGAACAGTAATAACCAAACAAACAATGAACAATGAAGTAATAACAAACTGCTTCAATATTATTAGAATAATAATACGAGTACTCTTGTAGTACTGGGGTTACAACCTTGAAGCTATCACAATCTTTCTCTCAAAATGTATCTCTATCTCTAAAAAGTATATATATATCCTAAACCTAGGATCTCCTTTTATAGAACACAAGGAGTCCTTTACAAGATAACTACCTATCTTTTAGGATCAGTTACAATACAAATATAAAAGATAAACATCCCATAATTATCTCCATGCATCCTTATCTCCAAGTCAGCAGCTTTGACCATCAGCAGTATTAACTCTTTCTCCTAGCAGTATTAACTAACACTGGCAGTACTAAGTTTGTACTGGCAGTACTAACTCCATTAGTACTGTTAGTTATACCTTGGCAGTATTAACTCTTGTGAAGATTTATTCCTAACAGGACATGGGCTATTAGGCCCAAACCGTGAGCACTTGTAGGTTTCACAAGCCCATCGTAGCCCATTGTTTCTCTTTGTAACATATATGACTCGAAAACATGTTCTAAAATCTAATGTTCGTGTGTTTAACTTATATTTACGTCGTATCTTGCATGCAAACATTCGTTTAAATAGGGTATTTGTTCCCAAGTCATAGTGTCGTGTTTTCCTTAAGAGTTTACATGTGGTTTTCTCATAAACGAATGGTTTTCAAAGTCTTGCTTGTTAACAAGTCACGTTACATGTTTTCCTTACGTTTTAACACCACACAAGGGGTTATACGCAATTAGCTTTGAGTATAACATGTACATTCTTGTAGTTTACATGCGTGAACTTACGCTAGCATCTCATACATATGTAAACGTGACATGTATATTAGTTGACAAAGGAAACAAGTATCATACGAGTTGTATAGGTTCAAACGTGACTTACAAGAGTCCTAGTGTATGAGTTGACGAGCTTTGGACGTGTAGAGTGCTAACCCAACGTATACCCGATAAAATTTACCCAATGTATGCCAACCCTTGGCTCGTGTACACTTCTTAACTCTCTTGTATGCTAACCTAAGAGCACCTTGTGTCCTTAGAAAGAATGTGGGGCGTGTATGGGTTCGGTTATAAGGTAGCCGAATGTAAGAGGGATCAACGAGAATGGTTTTTTGCTTTGAGAGAGAGTTTGAGGGTTTTAGAAGTGTTTAAGTGTATGTGTGAGTGAGAATTTATAGGAAATGAGCTAGTTACAATTCTTAGTCACATAAACAAACCAAACCGTGCCCTATCTACTAGTGGTTTTGTGGTTTTGGTTAATCACACATAGTTTTGTTAAAACCACAAGGTACTATTCTTAATTACAAGATATATGTACAAGATATGCTTAGATACCTGAAATCTTGTGATTTGTGTGTGTGTCTTGTGTTTAGCCAGTTATACAAAGGAAAAGAGAAGCCAAATGGTTATTAACCATTGTGTACTAGATTAGTGGGGGACATTTAGGACTAACATTAATTAATGGGAGTTTGTACATGTACTTAGCAATATCATGGAAGATTTCTAGGTGATTCTATGTGTAATATGTTATTTGCGGGGTTTTCATAGGGAAGGCAGGGATCCAAAGTGATCTTTAACCATGTGTATTAGCTAACTAGAGACATGTTGTACAAAATCTTAATTAAAAACTAGATGTACATTGTTATTAGTGTAAGATTATTTAAGGATTTTTAGTTTTCTTGGTCCCATGATTTGGCTCAAGTGGGTATTAACACAAGAATTGTTTAATTTGTGTTAAAAGTTTTAAAAGTGGGGTATTGAGTTTGAGTCTAGGTAAGTCTAGGTATTTTCGAGGTACGTCCAAATGTATTTTATTGCGAAACGTAACCCTTTTACGTGACCAATAAAAATAAAATACGCAAAGTACTATAATGATCTTCTTATAATTATATATTATTGGTTGATGTAAACCTTAATATATTTGACGACCGTTTACATTAATTGTTATTTCTAGTTCTACGCGATTTAGTTAAGGTCAAAAATTAAAAGTAAACGTCGTATCGAACTAAAATATATTTGTGACCATCATATAGAGTCGTACATGGACATGAAATGAGAATGTTAATGAAACTCAAACGGAAAAATGACTCTAAATGCCCCTGCAGTTCTGCAGGAACTTTTGACTCTTTTAATAAAAAACACAGACTTTGGACCCTTAGGTTTTGACCGTATTCTGATTTTATGATCAGCAAGCCTCGCGAATAGATTAGACATCATTCGAGAAGCTTTCGTGTTTCGCCGGAAGGCCGAAACGGACTCGAAGGTGCTCAAAACAAGCGTTTAATTTCCTGACAGCAACTACCATTTTCAACAAGTGCTGAATTTTTACACTTCAAATATATATCTCGTTTTAGCACTAATTTCTTCGTTATTAGGAGTTAGAAGCTCTATTTTATGTCAAAATGATCGTCTAAGAAAGCTTTATCATATTTGTACGTCTAAAATCAGATTTCATAAAATCTCGACCCTCGTTTACCATGCCAAAGTTTCTGTCCAAAATCTACTTTTTACAAAGTGCGCCAAAACTCATTTTTAACCCAAAAACTCATCCACGGCACATCTAATATGGCCAATAATTCACATTAAACTTGCTCAATCATTTTATAACCTCAACTAACTAATCGACGCAAGATCTTATTGATTCCATCACATGCATAAATTAAAATCATTCAATAAACGATAACGGACAAAACAAAAATAAAAAGAACGCTTACAATGTTATAATAAGCAAGATCAGACTCGATAAGTGGTCACACTTGTCTCCTTTGTTCCTTTGTCGTGACTTCAAACCCAAAACCAACCCGAAACCAAACCAAGTCAAATCAGTTCAACCCAAGCAAGTCTAGTAAACAACCAATTAAACAAAATACACCTTTGTGTGCACCTCCTTAGTTCGAACCCTCAACCGAACCCAAAACCTTCACCCTTTTTGAATCCAACTTCCCACTAATATTTTTCCTACCAATCTTATTAATCTTAACCAACCTAAAACTCACTTATCTCAATAGAACTCAAACATGCATAAAACCTTAATGCATGTGTATTTTTCTTCCATGGATGACTATAAAGAAGCTTTCTAAACAATATGGAGTGACTAAAAAATCAAAACACCAAAGGTGTGTTTGTTTGGGTACTCGCTCGAACCAAAAGGAGAGGAGAAATGCAAGAAACTTATTTCTATTAAGCCTATGCACCTTTAAAACATTTCTTGAGTAGGATTTAATAGGTATTTCAAGATCAAAGTTGGTTTTCAATTGAGTTTGTGTGTGTGTTTATTGTTGCCAGATAGGGAGAGAGCCAAGGAAAAGAGAAAAACAATTTTGAACTATGATTTACTTGTGAGGTGAAAGGTTTTATACAAACTTGGAAGTATCAAGCAAATGATGATTTCTAACTAGGAAAAAAAAAGTTGGAGTGTGTGTGTACACTATAGCCGGCAGCTATAAGTGTAGGCATGCATGTTTATATTTTTTTTTTGGTCAAATTTATTACTAGGTATTTTCTTGTATAAACATTTAATTAAAAGTGAGTCTTGACACAAATTAAATAAAGTGTATACTTTAAACGCGAGCTTTTGGCCAAAGACAAGGAACAAGGACATGCGTCGTGTTCACTAATCTAAATTTTTCAAAAGGAGTCAGAAAATGGCTTAAGTCTTTCTAGAGTCTTCCCTCAACACATTTCCTTAATCACATCTCCCTCTTAATCTAAATAATCCCACTCTTTGTTTACGGAAAAGTTAGATGCAAAATCTAATACCCTTCCAAGTAGGTTTGACAACTTAAATATTTCATCTAAAATATTCAAGTATCTTTAACTTGCAATCGCAAATGTTAAAGGTCATATCCGAAAATCCCTATTCAAGCCTTTTAACGACATTAGTTAAAACGCTCTCCATTTCTCTTTGACGAAAACATTCTTTCTCTTCGACAAAAACATTCTTTCTCGTCGACAAAACATTTTTCTCTTTGCCGAAAATATTCTTTCTCTTTCCCCGGAAACATACTTGTCTCTTACGAAACATTCATTCTCTTCGATGAAAACATTCCTTTATCTCGACCGAAAAAATTCTTTCCTCGATGAAACATTTCTTTCTCTTCGACGAAATAACTCCTTTGGTCTTTCTAATTACACCTCTTCTTTCTCACACAACCACGCCTCATAACCATAGAGATGGCTATTTCTTTCCTCCACAATTTCCGCTACCGCCTTTTAAGACAACCGTATACTCGTCATTGATTGTTTAATTAAAGCATCCGCATAAAGCATCCTTATTTGCTGATTATAATCTATCTTAGGGATTAAAGCAATGGTAATCTTGTTAAACCCTGACTCATAGAGACTTTACCCACTTACCGCTTAATGGTGATTTATACACTAGTAGTCCACTTGTCCAACTATCCAATAGAATCAGAATGTTATTTGTTGAATTATCTAGGTTTACCTTCAAGTTAACATGATCAATAAACTATTGGCAATATCCAATTAACTAGTTAAGCCCAAAGCGTATTCTAGACACAGATTTAGCAGGACAATATTTGTGATACTATGGTTTTAGATGTATAAATCACTATATGGTGAGCTATCCCAGACTATATATTACTTGGTCCGTATCACTAGATCCAGTTGAATGATAGGTCGCATACAAAAGCGCGTAAACAAGTATAAATTGATAAACATAAACAAAGCATTCAACGATAAATCAAGAAATCGAGATAAACAAATACCAAACATTCAGATCTTTATAATAATGGCTAATACCCGAAGGTATTAGCCTTCAAACGTCATAATAAATACAAAAGTAATTATTTAGCCAAGGTAAACTAACCGAGTTAACGAATGATACAAAAAACTGAACAATTACTAAAGTATATGGAATTACACGATGTCTCCTATGGAATTGATAGCGTTGCTCGACCTCTTCTGCTCTTTTTCTCCTCTGAAAATCGACTTTTATGGTTTAGGTATCGAGAATATGATTTAGCACCCTTAAAACTCGTTTTTGAGTTTTGTATTTATAGGGTTTGAAAGTCGGTTTGATACGGCGTATCCAAGGGATTGGATACGACGTATTGGAGTTTTGTTGGAGTAGGGACCATGTTTGATATCTTCCAGAATATTCACATACTATATCTTGAATACGACGTATTGAGTTTCTTTGGATACGGCGTATTGACCTTCTTTCCTTTGTGGTCTTTGGTGAGTGCAGGCACGGATACGCCGTATCTTCTTTGATGGATACGGCGTATTGGTTGTCAGAATCATTAATCTTCAAAATATCTTCGTTTAAGCTCTAGAATGCACGCCTTTTGCTAATATTCACCAAGTACTCCATAATTACTGCAATTCTCAAATATAAACGATTAAGTAACAATTCTTTGCAATAACTATACAAAATGGTTTAATAACATGGGATAAATGATGCTATAAAATAGACGTTATTTGATGTCATCACCCACCTTTGTTCCTCAACATTGTCAACCAACAAAACACCAAACAAACCTTTGAATTCCCAATCATCCACTTTTGTCTCGATAGGATCATATGCACATCAATTGTTAGTGCAAATGATATATCAATTTTTTCTATCAACCTCTTGTCAACACGTTCCTTTGTTAGTATCGCTCATCCTTTCCCACTTTTTGGCTCTATGAAATCATTTTCATTCACATCCAAGAGCACATCGTCTCCATCCTCGTCTTATTTTTCTTTTTATCCTTTTAAAGTATTCATGTTTCTTTATTTTTTTTGCATATTTCGCCAAGATATTAAGTGTCATTCGTCTACTTTTAAAGGTCATTCTCATAATATTGTTATGTCAATCAATAAACGAATTCCATTCTTGTTTGTTAAAAGTCAGTCTTGAGTCTTTTAATTATATCATTTAGATTGTTGTTTTTAAAATAATGATTGTATGTGTCTAGCTTCTAACTTTCTTTTAAAGTGTCATACTCTAGAATACTAACACCTAAAATGCATGTTTAGTTCTCCTCTAATATCTATCCTAGATCTTATTATAGTATTTATATATAGATACTATATTTATATATAATCTAGATCGTTTGAGAATGTTTTATTTGTGAAGATTGAGAAGGTTTTCAAAAATGATAGATTCTGTAACTTTGATTCAAGTTTTCAAGCGTAAAACTCATTTTAATGTGATTGTAATCCAAAATGTGTAAACAAAATCCGAATCAATGTTAAAAATCTCTCGATTTTGCGATATAAGTACAATACTGAATCATCTATACAAAATTAATGAACCATTTCCTTAAACTAGAATTTTAAAAAGAGATTTGTGAATCATATTTGGGATTTATAGATTTGATTCACTTTTAAATGTTGTTACATGTTAAATCATTATACAATATATGAAATCAAATTTGCTCAAACGTAGATGTCTCAATCTTCTCAAAATATAAAACATTTCAAGGAAACGGCAGTTATTTATATGTATAATAATTTATATGTATATATATATTTATTATAGATATATGAGGGAGCTATATTTGCAGCTACAATTTTAATGTGCGTGATCTCTTCTTGACTAATCTTATTCTTTTTTAAAATTAAAGATTTTAATTAATTCATAAGGGCATAATAGTAAATGACATTTTTTATTTTTATAAAATCCCGTTTTTTTAAAATTTACTTAATTTTCAAAATTAAAAAAATTCCTTTTTTTAATTTTATTTTTCGCAGCATGCATTTTTCTAAAAATCATGTGCATGTGTGTTTTTACTTGTAAATAATGTAAATTTAAATTGTTTCTAGTGTACAATTATTCCAACTTCAAATGTCTTTTGCTTAAAAAAGTAATTGCATATATGTTTAGAATGTACATTCTTTAAACTTTTAAAACTAAAACCAATAACATAAAAGCTATACATGTGACCTTTAGATTTATGACAAACCAAGAATATAAATACTATACACAAAATTTGATATCAAATAAAATACAATTTAAATACAAATGTATCATGTTTAATATACACATGCACGCTTTCCAAAAACATAGGTGCAAGTCTTTCAAGAACACATGTGCACGTCTTCAAGGACATGTGTATTTGAAGTTTCTCATCAAATTCATTCGAACAAGTGTGCACGTCTTGCAAGAAGATATGTGGACGACTTCAAAGAACATATAAGATTTCAAGTCTCTCATCAAATTCAGTAGATTATATGTGCACGCCTTAAAAAAACATATGTGCACGTCTTCAAAAAACATGTGTATTTCCAGTTTCCTAAAATCATAAAATGATTAGGATTAGAGGATAGTATAGTAAAGTAATATATGTCTAAGAACAAATTACAATGACAAAATAAAACCACATCAACACACAACTTAACATACCAATTTTTTCTTAAATAAAAGTAAATAACATATATGCACTAGACATAAAAGTTAAAATCACAACATGACAAAAAAAATAAAACCATGCACCATGAACATAAATTAAAATCAAAATCAAGTCGCTCTTCACGAAAAAGGCATATACCCAACTTATGGCTATGAAACGACTTTGATAACCACTCTTTGACAATTTTTATTTCATAGTTAAAAAGCAACATAATTTAATTTTACATAAAACATCATGACATATATGTAAATGAAATAACTATATCCAAACACACATGTTTCTATTTTAGTTATCGCTTTCATTACCCAAATCAGATATTGAGCACATAACATGTATCCAATACATACCGATTTTACTTTAAAACGCACAGAAATATTACACCAATTTAAAAAGTCATATATTATTACTCAAATTTACATCACACTTGCTCATCCGAACACTCCTTTTCAATATTTAACATCAAGAAAACATATCTGTACTAGACTAATCTTTATTCATATATAAAGATTAACACATATGCACCTACATGTTATTTGTTTTTGTATACTACGTAGTATAAGTTAACACACAATAGACATGTTTTTTACTTAATCAAAATCACATACATAAGCACTTATATGTTTCCAAACAACAAAACACTTTATAACCAAAAATCAGATTCCTATCACAATAACTAAATTCAAACACCAATTTTCTGTTACTTTTACTTTATAAGATCCATTAATCTTTTTTAAACAAAACTTAAACATTACCCATTAAATGTTTATGAAAAACAGATTCTAATGAAAGAATACATATATGTCCTATGTTTATTTCTTACAAACACCAGCTTTGAGCCTGGATCATTACCCAAAACAAAATTGTAACATCATACTTATTTTTTAATGGCATTTCTTTACAAATACGAACTAACACTAATTTAATTTCATTAATCAAGCATCATATGTATTCTTTTAAGTTGAAAATTAGATTTAACAAACATGCATGATCAAAGAGACTATCAAATTAACCACAAAAATATTATAAGAAACTAAATTACCACATTACTAATGTACCTTCCATTGTCGCCGTGAATTGATGAATTACCAAATTGCTAACAACTTTTGGCATGGTGCATTTGATGAGGAACGAAAATTGGTTAACATATTATGCTTCTTTGACAACTACGATTCTACGAACCCGCAACCCAAGTCGATCCATACCACGACCACCACATCCACGCCCCGCCGGATAAAAAACGCAACCGCCACAACTTGACAAAACAATTTTTAGATCGAAAGTGGTGGGATTTAAGGTTCATATATCAATTCGATTAAGGGTAGAAACGAATTAGGAGAAAAGGATTTTGGGGAGGGGGCGGCAGATGTTGTTTTAGGTTAAAGCAGATCTTAATTGATATGGACAATTTTTAAAAAGAAATATATTATTGTAATATTCCTTAATTACCCTTACATCATTTACAACAACCAACATAATATTTTAGTTATTTACATAAATGGCACATTCAACTTTGACCGTTGATCAACTCATCTAGCGGTGTACAGTAGTTCTCTCGGTTCTCGTACTTAAATTGGTTCTGAAAATAAAGTTACACTTTGGCTGAAAATAAAGTTACACTATAAATATATATACATAGTATATAAATATAACTATATGATAGTAGAAAACAGAAAATATTACATATGAACAGCACACCCACACACACGGACACCCACACACACAGCACCGCACACACTACTACCATCCCAACACACACACACGACCCACACACACACACCCACAACACCATGAACGAACCCACACACACCCACACCCAAACACACACACACCCACACACACACACCCATCACCATCAACACACACACACACAACACACAAAATGAAAAATACTTCCAACCACACTCACCAGCCCACCAATTATCCCCGCCCCCGTGGCTCCCAATCCCTCTGAAACGACCACCCCATACCAACCACCACCAACAACAATACGCCACCAAGTAATAAAAAACTTAGATCCATGATATCTATTAGATCAATATACAAGAGAAAAAAAACAAGGGGAAATTCAATTACTCAAGTGGTACAAGTGACTATGTGGGAAAATAGCAATTCGTTTTGGTTTAAAACCATGGTGATAGAAGACTTCACTAGAATGATGCAAGCTCACCTTTATAATAAGATAGATTGGGGATTGTAAAATATGATGAAGGGCTCACTCATACTCTAAATACTTCACCTCCTCCACTTCAAAATCACCCTCAACCTTAAGGTTCTCTTCTCATACCTTCAACTCATATACTTGAAGTACCTACTTTTCTTTCATGCCTTCTTTTCATTTCTCATAACCCCGTCTAAATTATCCAAGAAACACAAAACCACCTCAAGTTTATCTCTCATGTTGTCTTCTCATTCCTCCAACCAGTATACTCGGATCACCTACCTTTTCCTTATTCCTTCAACCTACATACTTAAAGTACCTATCCTCTTCCTTCACCTCTATTTCTCAACAGTCTTCTTCACCTCATATAACCTCTGCTCCTAACTATATACTCGGAGCACCTACCTTCCATCTCGCGTTGGTCCACCTATACGTAAAATACCTCCGGAGCACTACCTCTCCTTCTCATGTCTTATTTTCATACCATCTTCTCATATCTTCTTCTCATATCCACATAATACCTTTTTGCTTCGACAAAAGGGGGAGAAGGGAGTGTAAACGAGTAACTTTTAAACTTTACTATGTGTTATAGTTTACATAGTTTGTCATCATCAAAAAGGGGGAGATTGTTAGTGCAAATATTATGATATTTAATCTATACGATCTCTTTATGTTTTGGTGATGACAAACATGTGACTTGTAATACGTAACGTAAAGTGCGCAAGTTACTCGTAATCACAAATCATCAATGCATACATGCATCTACATCTCTCGACGTCTCAAGTCTACATCAACACCGACATTTGTTTGCAAGTTACTTGTAATCACAAATCATCAATGCATACATGCATCAACATCTCTCGACGTCTCAAGTATGCATCAAAACGGACATTGGTTTACACCCGACGTAAATCACATAAGGTATGTACAAACAACATTAAACTTGTAGGATGATTAAAGAAATAAGTTTTTATCTTAAACTTTATATTTTTGTAAATATAACAAAACAATTTCTTAAAAATTATTTAGAAAAATTAATTTTGAATTATAAAGAAATGTTTTATGTGGTGATTATTTCAAATTTCAAATATGGTCATTTCCCCCTAAAACAAGTGAGTTTTTCACCAGATTTTACCTTTACCACAAAAAGACAAAAATAGGAGCGTCTGTCGAGGCGGTCCCTTAAATAGGTCGGCAGCCCCTTTAAATATCGGCGACCCCCTAATATATCTGGGACCGCCGTTTCCTGACAGACAGTTTGTCAGCTCCTATAAATAGTGGGTCACCTCCAACTATTTTTAGAACCCTTTTGCACGAATTTCTTTCAGTTCTTTCTCTCTCTAGATCTCACTAAATCTCTCTAAACCTTTGATCATTTAACTTGTTTAATCTTGTTTAGATGTGATCCAATCTTCTATCATTTCCTTCTTCCCTCAAGTGCAAGAGAAGAACTTTAGTTATCGTCAAGATACAAAGTTATGTAGTCTAGTTAGTTCATTTGTAACATATGTTACATATAGATCGAGTCCATGTCTTCCAATCTTTAGTAGTGTGTAGATCTGAATGGTGTGTATCTTCAGAAGGTTTGATTGTGGGTTGGTTAGTATTTTGGGCCTTAAAATACATTAGTGCAGTGGTAGATTGGTTCTAGCTAAGATTAGGACTCAACATCTAGCTTAGTGTTGGAAAATAATGTAAGCGACACGGTTTATGTGTTTAGGCCATAAAACATAAGTTTTGTTATGCTGGGCTATAAAACATAACGGGTTTGGTTGTACCTGAAAAAGAACTCGACATCCAGCTTAGTGTCGGAAAATAATATAAGCAACTTGTATGGTTTTCTCCGCCTAGAAAGGAGCTTGTTGACTAATGAAGTAACTATTAAGTTGGGTACTCGGGGAGTGGAGTAGGGCGAAGAGGAGCTTCATGACCGAACCACTATAAATCATCGTGTCTTGTTTGCATTTCCTTTCACTTATCTCTTTACGCTTTTATTTACATTTATCGCTTTACTTTATATTTGCATTGTGTTCATGATTGTGTGGATTGTGATTGTGTAGTACTTTGTAGTTAATATTGTGGTTGAGCTTGTATTGTTAAGATATGTGCTAGTTGTTGTAAAACCTATTATCGACACTTCTCATATTACGTCTAACTTGATTGGCGATTTGATACAAAAGATTTAAAAATTTTAAATGGAAACATTTTCATCCTCCTTCCCCTCTACGGTTTCCACAATTGGCATCAGGATCCAGGTCGCTCTAGTTTTCAAAACAAATGGTTTTTAAAATAGAGTACGATCCATGTATCAAATTACCCATGAAGGGGGATTAAATATGAAAAGTGTTTTGTTGTTTGATTCGTACTAGTTTTGTTATTAAATATACTTTGTATACTAGCTTGAAGGAAAATTTTCTCAAAAGAACTTGGAAGTGCCAACTTATGTTTGTCTAAGTCGTAAGAGTAGAAATGATGTATAAAACACGAAATTTATGCTTGAACAACTTTTTAAAGTCATATGTTCTACAATTAAGTCACCAAATAATTTTGAACAAAAAACGTGTTAGGGCGGCCTCCAAATGTATCTGGGGGCCGTCACTTTATGGGGGCCGTTTGCCTGTTCGTTAGAATTTGGCCAACTTCAAAAAATCATATAAAATCAACCGTAAGTCCGTAGAAGTCGTGCCACCTGCCATTTTAAAGATAATTGAGTCTACTTTTATTTAAAAGAACTTCCAAGACTTCATTCTTAACTTAAACAAGTCAGAAGTGCAAAATACTACATAGTGGTCAAAACTTTGAGTTTCGTTTTGAACGTAAAACTTGTATTTTACATTTTCCTTTGAGTCGGGCATTTCTAGTTGATATATATTTGAAAAATAGTGTATTTTTCCTTTCAAAATATTGATCTTAATTAATTTTGAAATAGGGAGGAACTATTTTATTTTCAAATCAAATCAAGCTAAGTATATATCGTTATATCTAATACACAAAACAACGACGAATATCTTTATGTGTATGCTAGATGATTATGTTTGTTTACTTTTGTTTCAACTTGGTTAATAGATATTAATAAGTAATCATTACTATTTTTAATTAAGCTAATTATATATGTAAACACATGTGCCATGTATTCTATTTGTATGTTACTAGTTTTTCGGATTATGCCTAATAGGAATTACGCTAGATTTCTAGCGTTAAGTTGCAAAATTATTTGTGCATTGCATATAGGCTAATTGTTCTTCGCTTTCAATTAACATGCTTTGCTAATCCGTTTCCTTAAACATCTATGCTAATGTAATATCATTCGATATGTCTATGTGTTGTTTGATTAATTGCTCTTCGCTTTCAATTAACATGCTTGGCTAAATTTATTTGTGTTTGCTTATGATTGCATGAAACCTTGTTAATTATCCTTTTTATTATTGCTTCTTGTTAATGGTTTGCGCGTTAGGCTTTAAAAAACTAGCTATAAGATATTACATTAGCATAGAAGTTTAGGGAAACGCGATTAGGTTAGAGGAACCTTGCAATAGTCTTCATACTACCTTGCCATTTGAGTGGATCCCGAATTAAGTATTTAATTATACTTACACATTACATTAAGGAGGATGACAGGAAATAAAACAAGAGATATTAACTAGGGAGTAGTGCATGATTAGGTGAACACATTTGTTTAACCATAAAAGTTTTCCACCACCTTTACTTTTCTGCAATTAGTATAGAATTAGGAGTAGTTATTAATTTAATTAAACCCCTCATCAAAACCTGAGATTTTACTTGCTTTCTAAAAAACATAAAAACACAAAAATAGTCTCCTATCAACCACTAGACCTTAGTAACGTACAATTCGAAACTACCCAAACTATTCCCCTAGAGAACGATCAACCCCCCGAGTCTTACCTATACTACACTAAAATGATTAGGTACTCTGCCTAGGAGGGTTGTAAAACTTCTGTGTTTACAACATATCCGCATCAAGTTTTTGGCGCAGTTATTGGAATAGTCTAGGTTTCGGATTCTATCTAGCTTAGGTCTACTCACAAGATTCCTATCAATTGAGATTTTTCATTTTCTTTCTAGTTAGCTTTCTTGTAGTCTATCTTTTCTTTGTGTATTTGTTCGTAAATCTTTCATTCGTCACCATGGCGGATGAAATCACACTTGAGTCGTTAACGGAAGAACAATTTGCGTGCTTTATAGAATATTACCACATAAATTTTCCCAAAGACTTTCAAAGTGACTTGGAGAATCTTGAGGAAACATATAGAATGATGAATGGTGGAGCAAAATATCCTAACACACATAGTACCTCATCTAGTGAAACCTATGCACCATATGAGCCTTCACTTAAGATAGACCCCTTTGAACAACCTTCATGTTTATGATCAAATATTTTTAGTGAAGCCCTTAAGAAAAGTGACCGAGTGTACCAAAATCTTATGGAGAACTCCCTTGCCTTAAACCATAAGTTGGATGAATTGAATGAATCACTTAAATCACTACCTATGGAAATAAATGAGGAGGATTTAGCCAAACACGAGTACCATGAACAACAAGACCTAGTTTTTCAAAACAAGGGCTTTAACTCTCAAGAAACACCCGAAGAATCCTTTAGAATACTAGAACATAGTAATCAAATTAGTGAGAAAGATTCATATGAATTAGACCATAAATTTGAGATGGCTAGAGAAGGATTTAAGATACAAAGTTAATGTTGGGTGTTAGATTCATATACACATGAAAAGACATATAGGTGATCTAGATAATATTGCGAGAATAAGGGTGCGCGGGTGGCGCCTGCGTCCGGAGACCCACGAAAGTTAACCTACAAGTCCTCCATGTAATTTGAGGTAACACGACGCCGCCCGTTGGTCTTTACCATAATAAGTAAAGAGACTATAGGAAATGTCCTGATGGAGGTAAGTACGACCTTATGACGAACACAATTAGAGTGGGTGATTTCGGGCTTGAATACTTGTAGTATCATGAACCTCTTTCCTTAGTTTCTCTTAGGGAAGTTCCCTAGCGTTGATGAACAGGAGCCTCAACCTTTACCTAATTTTCCATCCTTTGATGAAAATTTAAGATACAAAAGAGGAACTGACCCACCCATCAACCCATATAGTCCGGGGAGTTTTAGGATAAAGGTAGTAGATCCTTTAACCATTCACACACCACCTTCACCTCACGTTGCTTATCTCCACCCCTAGGGTGTGTATTGCTACTATCACCCACACTTAACCTTAGGTGTTGGCAAGACCCACCTTTTACGCGTTAAATAAGCGTAGAGTCAGGCTCGTGACTCAAACAAAAACAAGCGCTTCTTGGGAGGCAACATGATCTTTTTATTTCATGCATTTTAGGAGTGTCATGTGTTTTTATCTTTATTATTTGTTCTTATATGTTTGAATTACATGTGATCATGCTTTATTTTATCTTTAACTTTGTCTTAATGGCAATCAAATGTATTTTGCATAAAATAAGTGTAGGGGAAACTATCCGGCTTCTAAGAACAATTTTCAAACATGTAAAATAAGTTATTTTAGATTAATTTGCATTTTATGATTTGTGTGTTTGTTTCGAGTCATATGTTTGTACTAACCGTTTTTGTGGTCTATGTAGTAAATTTTTCCAAGAAATAATTAATAGGATATTGGTGTAGAAATTTTTCTAGAAAACGAAATTATAAAATTTCACAGTGTGTAGAGACGGCGTCAGGATTTAATCCTGACGGTGTCACCATTATAGCTACATGAAATTTCGTATTTTTTTCAAATTTTTGTAGAATTTCTAGAATTTTTTATTTTCCTAATCCTTGCAGAAAACCACGATTACGTTAGTACATACATCCTATCTTTATTGCTTTCGTAGAGTCCAGTACTTAATTAATAAGGGTTGTATATCATTTTCGCAGGATTTTACGCTTGGTATAGCTGCTTTTTATCTTTGATTTTCAGGTTATATTAGATGAGGAGAGTCCGAAAGTTCTTTGGATTTTTACTTGGACGATTCTTGGATGAAGATTTAGCCGGAATTATTTTGTTTCTTCTCCCATATTGAGCAAGACCATAAGAGTATTAGTTTCTCTCGCTTTTTTATTTTCCATTAATTCGTTTTCGGGTACTCATAAAACATTGGGGTCAATGTTCAAAATAAGTGTCAAGGGGAAATAAAAGTCTTAGAAACTATTCTTTCAACTAAATTTTCTTTGTTCTTAAAATGATGTGTAATATACCGAAACATAGTTTAGGACGGTAATTTTGACCAAAATTAAATTTTTTTTATGGCAAATATCGGTGAAACTGCAGAATTAAAAGTGTCTCGTAGATAGGAGTTATATGACTAGCACAAAAAAACCCTACCACTCAAAAATTCCACCCTAAAAATGTGAGGTTCTCCTTTAAATCTTTAGGAATATAAGAGTGGTATGTGCTTAATTACACATACCATTTTCCATTAAAACCAGACTTAAATGACCAAAAATACATTGTATTTGTATGTTTTGCATTTGTATTATGCAGGTAACGGATATCTAAGAAAAGGACAAAAACGAAGCCAAAACGACAAAACCGAGCATGAGAACGGAAAGAGCGTGAAAGAAAGGTCAAATCAAAGCCAAAAGTCAGAGTCAAAGTCAACCAAAGTCAACCCCAACAAAGTCAAAGTCAAAGACGGAGCCAAAACCGAAGGAAAAGTTAATGGGCTAACCCGTACCCATCTAATGGGCCGGGACAAGCCATTAAGCTTTTGTATTACAAGTCTTAAAAGACTTTATACCATTTATAAGCCCAAAGTCTTCATAAACCTTTTTATAACACCCGACCCAACACAAGCCTAACCCCCCTTATAACAAACCTGTTAAACCGTTACTCCTTAACCTTAACTCTGTTAGTCCTTTAAGGACTAATGGTGCAAACATTTACCAACCTCAAGGACCAAAGATGCACACCACAAGGACTGTGGTTGTTATTAAACACAACACACCCAGGGACCAAACTTGCCATAAAGAACGGGAATTGAATCCCGTTATCGTTTTTAATGTTTTAGCTTAAATTGCTTTCATTTTAGGGTTTCTTTTATTTGTTTTTTGCATTTTAATTGTAGAAATAGAATCCAAATCAATCAATCATTGACCATTCAAACACGCGATCACGAACCTAATCACGATTTTCAATTCACACTTCGTCGGGACACGACCCGGGAAGGTTTTTTTGGATTTTGCTTTGGATAAAAGTAAATTTCCTTTTTTAAAAGCCTCTTGGAATATTTATCATTGATAACTTTGATAATTACCCTTATTATTATATATTTATATTATATATATTTATTATATATTGTATTTATATATATATTAAAAGGTGTAGTTTTGAACGAGTCAATTTTTGGCGCCGCTGCCTGGGAGGTGTGTACGAATATCGTGTTACGTTTGAAGATTAGTTTTTGAAGACCCTTCCTCGTGAAGTTTCATTTTCTGTTGTGAATTTTTCTTATTATATAAAATTAAAAAATAACCAAAACAATTACTATTTCCTAAAGTATTGAAAGTACCAAAAAATTTAAAAAACAACAAAACTTCCGTGTCGTTAATTGTTAAATCGGCTCACCTTTGGAATACAAACTATAAGAGAGGTATAAGGAAGGTTGATCCAACGAACTTCGACCCAAAAGGAGAAGGTTTTTAATAGCTTCGCGCTTACCCGCTCCTCCGCTTCTTTGTGCGTTTTTCTAAAGAGCTACCGTGAACTTTTGACTTATCGGACCTAAAAATATTTTAATTTTTTATTTCTCTTCCTTAGTGCATGCGCACTCGCTCTTCTTCGAATCTAGTTGGTGAATCTTCTCCTAATCCAACTACTTCAAATCCGAAACGTCGTAACCGTAGACGTTCAAAGCAACCTTTTTCTCTTGAATAATCTCCTTTAGATACGATGGCCGACCAACGTACTATGACGGAATTGCTTCGTGCACCCACCGAGGGTTATGCAGAGGCAATTGTAGTTCCACCCAATTCATGCTGAGCATTTCGAGACTAGCTAGTGTTCATGTAATATGATGACTTCGGACTAAATTCTTGCGGACTTGAGAAAGACAATCCTCAGGATCACATTGTTGGTTGAACAACAATAACTTACACAATAAAATACGTAAGATTGTGCCTAATTTGGTGATTAAGCTTATGCTTTTCCATTTCTCTTAGGAGGGCAGCCCCGTCGGTGGGCTCAATAAAGAACCCCTCGTTCTATTCTGCACTTGGGATGATCTTGTTTCCAAATTATCATATGAATTCTTCCTCCGCTCAAGAAAGAAAATTCCAAAATAAAATTTCTAACTTTCAACAACGTTTTGATGAATCGTTTCATGAGGCATGGGACCGTTACAAAGATCTCCTTTTTTTTTTTTTTTCAGGCATGCCCTCATCATTGGTTTTGTAACAGAATTGCATCAATTAATACTTCTACAATGCCTTAAACCCTAGCCGACCAGATTCGCTCGTTGAGTTTCTGCTGCCAATGGCAATCTTTTGGAAAGACGTACTCAAGATGTGTTGACGATTATCGAAAACAAATACAAGGTCCGTAATTCACGAAACAAGTCGATTGTTTCTCAAGTGAAATCAAGTGATGTTAATTCTTCTTCTTCCTAATATAGCCAAACTTACTCATGCAGTAAATCAGGAAAAAAAGTGTTGTGACTAAACGCCATGACGCTATTCTCCGATGTAAGTTTGTGTATTAGTTAGTGGTTCTTTTCAATAGTTTCGTTAGTATTAAAAAAAAAAAAAAAAAATAAAATAAAAAAAAATAAAAAATAAAAAAAATAAAAAAAAAAAATAAAAAAAAAAATAAAAAAATGTGTACTCTGAGTTAGTGTTACTGCTAGTCTTGTGTTGTATCACTTTGGTGTTAGTGCTTGCACTGCACGACAAATGGTTTTCAGCTAACCATGGCTAACAGCCAAGAAAGAGTCTGGCTCATCATTGCAAACGGCTTTGGTGTGTAACTCAAATCCGTTGATGGTTGCCAGGTTACCAAAACCTGGATGGTATTCATTTTCCATATTCCTGTTGGGATGAAAAATGGCTAGTCCAGGAGCAAACGGCTCCTGGTAAAGACTTCTCAAATCCGTGTATAGTTGACAATTTACTAAAAATTGTATGGTTTTCAACTCACCATGCTTGTCTAAGTGCAGAGTTGACTAGTCCATAAGATTATGGCTTATGGTAAAGACATGCAAATCCATATTAGATGGTTGACACTTTACCAAAAAGTGGATGGTATATCAACTCACCATGTTTCATGTACAAAGAGTTGACATGGTTATCAATCCACCATGGAATTTACCTTTTCTAGGTGCCAAAGGATTGACTAGCCCTGAGCAAACGGCTACAGGTAAAGGCATATCAAATCCGTTGATGGCTGTAATGGTTTGCCCAAAACCATATGGTATTCAACTCACCAATGTTTCAAGTACTGAGAGTTGAAATGGTTCTCAGTTGACCATGGACATACACCTTTCTGGTGGCCAAAGAACTGACTACTCCAGAGTTAATGGCTAACTGGTAAAGAGACATCAAATCCATTTACATTTTTCAATGATTCACCTCTCACAGGAGTTAACACACCTGGAAGTGATGAGAATAGACTGAAATTTTTTGATTTGATGTACATACTTGTCAATGTTGCTGTTGCTGCAAAGACTGGAAGTTGCTGATTCAAGATTTTGCTGCCTCATTTGATTCTGCTGTTCATCGAGTTCATGCTGTTTGATGTGATGTTGTGTGGGCTTGCTGAGTGTCTGCTTTGCTTGTGGGGTATTGCTGCTACTTGAATTTGTTTCTGATGTTTAAGCAATCCTCTGTGTGCGAAGATTATCTAGATACTTGGTATTAACGGATGGCAAAACCAAGTTTAGGGGAGGATGGGGGGAATACTTGAAAAAAAACGACGAAAGTGTCGGCTGTTGCGTGTGTAGTGATTTTGCGTTTCTGGCTGAGTGGCAAGTTAGGCGTTCCTGAGGTGGGGTTCCGAATGGGTATGAGGTGCCGGCTGAGGTGGTTTAGGAGGGGGCAATGGGAGTCAGAGGGGGTGTGGTTTAAGGTGGTGGGGCGGATGGGGAGGGCGTTGCGAGACGCCGGGTGGGATGCGTCTGCGGAAGCTACGGCTGGGAATAAGGAGCGAAGGTTCTGTGGGGTGAGGAGATGGGGGAGGTAGGAGGAGGTGCAAGGGGGAGAAGGTAGAATGTTGGGGAGTGAGGTGGGGTGAGATGTTAGAGGGAGGCGGAGGGGGGATGACTGTGAGAGGATAGCAGGCGAGCTCTCACGGGTGGGGTAGCCTAGGGGCAGGGAAGGAAAGGAGTGGTAGGGTACGGTGAGTGTTGGGTGGAGGATGGTGTCAGTGACTCAAGTGTGTTGTGGCTGGTTGGGAGCGGTGGGGAGGGAATGGGGATGCGGAGGAGGGGTGGGGGGGGGAGTCGGGTGGTGGAGGCGGGGGTTTTGCGGGTTTGGGCAGGGAGGCTGAATGGGAGGAGTTGGGTATGTATTGATAGTTTATGACGCTTGGATATTGGGGAGCACTAGAGATGTTTGGGGAGATAAGTTTGTGAGTAGAGATGGGAGTTTTTTTTTTTTCTTTTTTTTCCCTTTTCATGGTATTATTTTTCATTTTATTTGGGTTTATTCTTTAATCGGACCTACCGTTTTTTTTCTTCTGATATTTGCTGCTTTTTACTTTTTTTAGTTATGTTGTTTTTTTTTTTTTTATATCTTCTTTTTTTTTCTATTTTGTTTTCCCGTTCATGTCTGTTGAGATAGAATCTGCTGTTTGTTTTTTTTATGGACGTAATTAATGTAATTAAGGAATTTAGTTATAGAAATATCTCATTAATATAGGAAGGAGATAATTTTGGAAGAGATGATGTATATCTCTTTACGTGATTTTAGTTTTCTTGTTGGACCAATTTTAGGGTTTCTCTCTCTTATAATATGAATCCTTTGCATTAGGGTTTGGACACGATTGCAAACTAAAAAAACATTTTATTATCAATAGAAAGTCTATGAGGATTTTTCCGAGGTTGATGTTTTGTCTTCAACCAATAACGAGGACAAGGTATTTAATCCGGGTATACTCATTCATGAGAACCATTTTGAAGTCACCAACTGTGTAACACCGGAAAAGAATGTAAAGAAGACCACTAATGCTTCTTTAATTCTTGAGGATTTTAATCCTCCTCTTTATGAACTTCCTTTCCACAAAGAAGTTCCCGGGTCCGAAACTCTACTCTCGTTTTCATCCGAAAATGAGGAAAAAGTTTTCAACCCCGGGATTCTCACTTCTAAAGGAGTTCATACTTCTCTTCTCCCGGAATTATCTCATCGGGACTCTAAAGCTTTCAAAGTCATTAAAATTTTTGAAAGCCCGATGGAGATTTTTCCTTGCTCTTATGGAGAGGACATCCGTGTTTTGGATGTTCCGTGTCTCCATTTCTATCCCCCTTGACCAGTTCAAGTATGGGGGGATCGGGTCAAGCTAAGTGACCTTAAACAAGCGCTTCGTGGGTGGCAACCCATGCTTATCCTAATATAATTATATAGTAGTAATGAATAAGTGTGTTGTGTGAGAGGCTCGCCTCTTCCATTTTCCGTGTTTTGTGTTTTGTGATTGTATGTCCAGGATTGTCCCGGATTTTTAAAGTCTCTCGTGCTCGCGGTTTTTGTCCTTCGATCACTCGAGCTTCACATCCTCAGCTTCATTTTGGGAATCCAATATCCAAATCTTATCGACTAACGTTTATCTTTGAGCACACTTAATAAACGGCTTAGGATTTACGAAAGCTATGTCAAGGCTAATGATGCGGTTATGATAAACATGCAAGACCAAAACTAAAACTTGCAAAATCAAATGACCAATTTAACGGACATGCTTTCCATGTTTGTGAATTCCAATACTGCTTCTACTTCAGGTTCAGGGACACTCCCTAGTAATACCATTACTAACCCGAAGGTAGACTTGAAGGGTATTACCACCCGAAGCGGTGTTGCTTATCAAGGACCCACGATTCCTACTACTTTTTCTTCTCCTCCTAAAGTAGTAGAACGTGAAACCAAGGTGACAAAGGACACAGTGCCTCCTACTAATAACGGAAGTACTAAAGACGTCCAACCCCCGGTTGTCCAAGTTCAACCTCAAGTACCAAATTCTGAGCCCGTTGTTGCTCCCGTTAGTGCTCCGATGCCTAACCCGAAATCGTCAATTCCGTATCCTTCGAGACGTAATGATGAAAGGCGCCATGAAAAAGCTAACGACCAAATTGAGAAATTCTACGAAATCTTTAAAGATTTAAGTTTTGAAATTAGCCTCACGGATGCTTTGATTCTTATGCCAAAATTTGCCTCGACTCTTAAAGCTTTAATTGGAAACAAAGAAAAATTAAGTGAAATGGCTAGAATTTCGTTGAATGAGCATTGCTCGGCGGTCATCCTCAACAAGTTACCCGAAAAACTTGGAGACCCCGGCAAATTTCTCATACCGTGTGATTTTACCAGAATTGATGAGTGCTTAGCCTTAGCCGATCTTGGCGCTAGCATAAATCTCATGCCATTATCCGTGTGGAAAAAACTTTCTCTTCTGGAGCTCACTCCTACTTGTGTGACTCTTGAACTTACGGACCGTTCGATCACCCAACCGATCGGTATCGCCGAAGATGTCTACCTAAAAGTAGGAAAGTTCAAATTCAACCCGGGTGAGCAAGACTCGAACCCGGGTCTCACCCTCAATTTCACCTCATTCTTTAAGGCCTCTTAACCGTTGTCCCTTGGGTCTTTCTGTTAGACCCTTGGGCACTTTGGTATTTAAGGTAGTTTTCGCCCATTTAGCTATAAGCTCGTTTGAGCTTATTTTCGGCTTATTTATAAGCCGAATTTCGGGCTTCTTATTTTTCTTAGGTAGGATTTAGGGTCTAGTATTTTAGGTAATTTTTTCAGAATTTTTAAAAATAGTTTAGTATTTTTTATAATTTAATTTTGTTTAAAGTTTAAAAATTCATATAAAAATACAAAAAGGACTCAAACAAATATTGTTATTTTTTAGGAAATTTTCTTTGGTCATATTTTACGAAGGAAAAATAGAAAAACTTCGTAGGGTTATTTTGCAGACATTTTGACTTACTTTTAAAGAACGGGTCTCGGGTACGGTTCTTGTCTTGACTCGTTTTTGGGTCAAACGACCTCCGTTTTCAGTCTAGTTTTTTTTAAACTTCGTTATTTGTCATTTAGAATCTATTTTAGCTTTTAAATTTGTTTTAGGGTTTAATTTGCAAAATTTAGGTTTTTAACCCTCGTTTTTCGTGCCCGTTTTAGGATTTAAGTTATTTAGCTTTCATTTTTAGGTTTTTCTCAATCATTTTTGCTTGTTATTGATTAATTTAGCTTTCTACACTCTCAAATCATTAAACTCATTCAAACTCCAATTTTCCGACTTTATCAATTCTCCAGCACAGCCTCGTTGGGGATAAACGACCCGGGGATATTCTATACTACTCCTCGGTTTCATTGATTGTGTTTTTGGATTATACCTACTATATATATCTTATATTCTATTATATATTATATATATAATTTGGAACCAATCAAATTTTTGGCGCCACTGCCGGGGAGGCTGTGAAACTGATTATCGTTACGTCTGACCATTTGTGTTTGAATCTGTGAATATTATCATATAAAAAAAGAAAAAAAAACCAAAAAGTACAAAAATATTTTCATTTTCTTTTTAGCATAATTATCATTTAAAGAAAAATTAAAAAAAAAGAAAACCAAAAATATAAAAACATTGTCTTTAATTATAAATAAAATTCACAAATTGGTAAAAATACAAAAATA